>JAWQFJ010002283.1:90000-131367 GCA_034096865.1 Theodoxus fluviatilis
GCCAGGCAGAGTGATGTAGCAATCAGCGATTTGCTCCATCATTATCCCTGCGTTATCCCCTGACCAGTGGTCAAGTACTATCTTCGTGGTGACCCCTGCAGGCTGAGGCATGCGGACTGAACTGAGGGAGTGGCACAATCTCACCAAGAACTCATCCTACCTGAAGGCCCTCATTGCCCGAAGTTGAAAGGTGTGACATTGGAGCCAGTAATGCACGTGATGCATAACATACTTGTCCTTGTTTCCCCCTTTGATGCAGGGAATGAGGCCATGTTGGTACCCAACATCCCACGTCCACTGTTCAACTTGCCCCAGTACTCTCCATTGGACTGGGAGGCCAAAAGTATAAGTATTGTCTATGCTTGCATTCTTTTGCCTGTGGCAAAGGTATTGCTCATCGGGTCAAGAAGTCTCAGAATGTAACCTTCTCTGCATTTGTTTCCAGGCAACAACTACTTCAAAGATCAAAAGCTTCATGCAATCCTAGTCTGTTCGGTAAATCGGCACAAAAGCACCGGTAACACATTTGATGACTATAAAGTGTACACAGCGCACACAGCAACGTTGAAAAGGATCCTTCTCGCGAACGGAAGGCTGTTACTGTTGTCGACGGCGACAAGCAAAACCTTTTCTGTCGGGCCAATCTCATGATAAGCAAAACAAAAACCCGACATTCCATTGATTCATTACGAGTATTCGTATTCACTCGCACCCAGATTCCTTCTAGTTCTAACATCCAAAGGGATCTATAAAAGTTGTAATGAAGTAAACTGTTTTTGTAACCTGAAACAGAACGCGCTCCCGAGAAAAACGATGACAAAGGGAGTCCATGGCTTTCTGTCATATAGCAAGCCGTTGCCATTTCATCTGTCGCTACACAGATCATGCAGCCTTCTTTCGACTTCTCATCTGGCTCTGGCCATCTTCCTTCAGCAAGCAGAGTTTTTGTTTGGCCACGGGTATGGCCACTGGGGCAGAGGGCCAAAGTAAGCAGCTGTTGAAAACCTTGGGATGGCCGCATTTCTGATCTGCAGACCAGGGGCGGGGTAGGCCAGTCATCTGGCATCTCTCTCCATTCTTTCTCCAATGGCTGAGTGTGGGTCAGCCTGGGCTGTTGAAGGTCTCCCAAGACAAGAGCCAGGGCAGACTGGCACTAAACGCTCTAGTGGCCTGACCTTCAAATCATGAATAATACATCTACATGTATATCAGACAGAGATGAGATTGAGGTGTGGGTGGAGAGAACTGGAGATTGAGCAGAGCGCTGAGCATACAGCACCCGACCAGTCTGGACAACACCTTCCTCTGGTTCAAGGATAACAGTTAATGTTGTATGCCAACCTCCTTTCCCGAACACCATTCAATCACCCCTTCCCCGCCCCTACCATCCTATCCCCCACCACCCCAACCCCACCACCACTCCATCCCCGCCCCCTACTCAACTCATCTCCTCAATCCGGTTGGAGCTGCCAGGCATGTTTATGGACACAGACAGCTCATCGTGGACATTACATTGAAGAAAGACATTCCCGCTGGAACGAATCCAAACTCCACTTAGACCAGTGCAGAAAAGTGATGGTGAGGAACGGTGGGATGGAGGTGAAATTCGGGATTGGATGGAGATGAGGGACATGTACTGGAGAGTCATGGATATGGGTGAGGTGGAATAGTGAGAGATGTTAAGGGGGCAGTGGAGCTGGAGCCAAACCTCAAGGCCATTACCTCAGCAGGGGGTGTAGGACTTATGGGGCGAGGGGGTGGCAAGGAGGGCTAGCCATGGGAGGGCTGGTCAGTTGAAGTGTAGTGTAGCGTAGTGTAGTGGGGGAGGAGGAACGGTGAAAGAAGCAATCAAAGCCAAGGATGAGGCCGTTATCTTGGCCCGGCTTCCATTTGCACTTCAGGGAACACGATATGGATTTACGTCTAAGACCGTGAAAGGCCGCTCTTCCAGAACGGACTACGAGGCAGGCAAGATGGCGGTCCAGGTGCCAACTCAAGGGAGTCTGCCGTGAACTGTTCCTTCCTCACAGACAGGCTGTGTTCATGGGAATCTCATGAATCAAAGCGCAAAGGACTGCAAATAAAACGTTCTTGAAACCTCTTATGCCTACCAGATTCTACTCACAGTCTGACCCAAGCAAGATGTGGAGTGATTGCAGTGAATGTTTGGCACGAACAATAACGTTAGACTATATGCTGAAGGAAACTTACAGCCTCTAAGTATCACACACGCACTCAAGTTAAGTATCACAACTGGTGACAGAGGACAGACCCGAGCAACCCTCTAAGAGGCCTGGGGAGAATACAAACCTCAAAAGAAGCATGGGGACAGAAAGAGGAGGTAGAAGAGGAGGTGGTAGAAGAGGTAGAAGAGGAAGAGGAGGTAGAAGAGGAAGAGGAGGAGGAGGAGGAGGGGGGGGGGAGGAGGAGGGAGAGGAGCAGCAGCAGCAAAAGAAGGAGGAGGAGCAAAAGGAGGAGGAGCAAAAGGAGGAGGAGCAAAAGAAGAAGAAAGAGGAGGAGGAGGAGGAGGAGGAGGAGAAGGAGGAGAGGAGGAGGAGGAGGAGGAGGAGGAGGAGGAGGAGGAGGAGGAGGAGGAGGAAGAGGAGGAGGAGGAGTGAGGAGAGAGGAGGAGGAGGAGGAGGAGGAGGAGGAGGAGGAGGAGGAGGAGGAGGAGGAGGAGGAGGAGGAGGAGGAGGAGGAGGAGGAGGAGGAGGAGGAGGAGGAGGAGGAGGAGGAGGAGGAGGAGGAGGAGGAGGAGGAGGAGGAGGAAAACGAGGACGAGGACGAGGACGAAGAGGAGGAGGAAAACGAGGACGAGGACGAGGGGTAGGGGAGGGGGGAGGGGGAGGGGGAGAGGAAGAGAGGTGGAGAGGGGGGACGAACGAATGAAGGAACGAATTGGTTTATTGTTTAGGCCTTCGGCCCATCACAATGGTAACAATAAAATGAGAAATTGTCTCAATATACTAGGTGGAATTTTTCCCCATGGTATGTCTTAAAAATGTCTTCAGTAATATCATGAGAGCTTTATAAATATGAATGCTTTATAATACAAAGTTCTGCTTAATCAAGAAACAATTCAGGTTGCAAATCTATGGACATTGCTTCCTTCCTTCTCTAAAATGCATGATAGAGATAAGTAGCGACCCCTCTTATCATGCCTGTATCACTTTCTGTGAATAAAGGAGGAGGAGGAGGAGGAGGAGGAGGAGGAGGAGGAGGAGGAGGAGGAGGAGGAGGAGGAGGAGGAGGAGGAGGAGGAGGAGGAGGAGGAACAAAAGGAGGAAGAGGAGGAACAAAAGGAGGAGGAGTAGGAGGAACAAAAGGAGGAGGAGGAGGAACGAAAGGAGGAGGAGGAGGAACAAAAGGAGGAGGAGGAGGAACAAAAGGAGGAGGAGGAGGAACGAAAGGAGTAGGAGGAGGAACAAAAGGAGGAGGAGGAGGAACAAAAGGAGGAGGAGGAGGAACAAAAGGAGGAGGAGGAGGAGGAACAAAGGAGGAGGAGGAGGAGGAACAAAAGGAGGAGGAGGAACAAAAGGAGGAAGAGGAGGAACAAAAGAGGAGGAGGAGGAGGAGGAGGAGGAGGAGGAGGAGGAGGAGGGGAACAAAGGAGGAGGAGGAGGAGGAGGACAGAAAGGAGGAGGAGGAGGAGGACAGAAAGGAGGAGGAGGAGGAGGACAAAAGGAGGAGGAGGAGGAGGAGGAGGAGGAGGAGGAGGAGGAGGAGGAGGAGGAGGAACAAAAGGAGGAGGAGGAACAAAAGGAGGAGGAGGAGGAGGAGGAGGAACAAAAGGAGGAGGAGGAGGAACAAAGGAGGAGGAGGAACAAAGGAGGAGGAGGAACAAGAGGAGGAGGAGGAGGAACAAAAGGAGGAACAAAAGGAGGAGGAGGAGGAGGAGGAGGAGGAGGAGGAGGAGGAGGAGGAGGAGGAACAAAAGGAGTAGGAGGAGGAACAAAAAGAGGAGGAGGAGGAGGAGGAACAAAAGGAGGAGGAGGAGGAACAAAAGGAGGAGGAGGAGGAACAAAAGGAGGAGGAGGAACAAAAGGAGGAGGAGGATGAACAAAAGGAGGAGGAGGAGGAGGAACAAAAGGAGGAGGATGAGGAGGAACAAAAGGAGGAGGAGGAGGAGGATGAACAAAAGGAGGAGGAGGAGGAGGAACAAAAGGAGGAGGAGAATCAAAATAAAGAGAAGTAAAAGGATGAGAAATTATTGAGCGAATGCACGAAAAAAATCGGCAGGCATATGATGCAGAATATAACTATTGAAGACAGACAGACAGACAGACAGACAGACAGACAGACAGACAGACAGACAGACAGACAGACAGACAGACAGGCAGACAGACAGACAGGCAGACAGACAGACAGACAGGCAGACAGACAGACAGACAGACTGACAGACTCCAGTCCAGAAGGAAGAGGACCAGGGCCTACGCATGCGTGCAAAGAGGACACAGGAAGCAGCAACTCATCATCTGGACGTTGAGACCATCACACACGCACAGGTGAGAGGGCAGACAGGGCAGGTGAGGGACAGGTGAGAGGGCAGACAGGACAGGTGAGGGACAGGTGAGAGCCAAGTGGGGACAGGAGACCTCGGATGACTGACGTCATGCAGAAGCCTTTCGCCAGGTGACAGGGGGTGCATCACACGAGACTGATGAGGTCATTTTTCTCACAGGTGTTGCGCCCTGACGTTGACTGATGGATGAGTCTCGGCAGTGGTCGCCCCTTCGGCCGTCATCTTCATTTCCTCTATGTATGGAGAGAGAGAGAGAGAGAGACAGAGAGAGAGACAGAGAGAGAGAGAGAGTGAGAGAAAGAGAAAGAGAAAAAGACATAAATTTGTGTCCGAAAGTATGCTTGTTTTGTTTGCTGAGATGCGATCAAATAAGTGTTCGTGTTGTTTACATGTCCCTTATCATACTTTTACACACACACACACACACACACACACACACACACACACACACTGGTACTCTCTCTCTCTCTCTCTCTCTCTCTCTCTCTCCTCCCTCTCCCTCCCTCCCTCCCTCCCTCACCCTATTTCTTGATGCTTAGCAAAGTGTGTACATACACTGCCGCAAAAAACCCGACGATCACGCAAGGCAGTTCTGCATTTTCCATCTGATATTTAGGTTTCCGCATTGCCAAATTGTTACCTCTTTCCAAACTTCCAACCACACCTTTCCTTTTTTCAATCGTCTTTAAATCCTCTCTCTCTCTCTTCTCTCTCTCTCTCTCTCTCTCTCTCTCTCTCTCTCTCTCTCTCTCTCTCCTCTCTCTCTCTCTCTCTCTCTCTCTCTCTCTCTCTCTCGACGCGGGGTGGAGAGGAGGGAGCGAGAATTCTGGCGTGGAAGCAGTCCAGAGCTAAATCGAGAAAGGTGGAGGAGCGTTTTTCGACCTCATTCCCTTTCTCTCCCTATCCAAAGGCTGGAGGCTGGCGATGGAAATATTTCAAGACAGCAGCGAAAGTGCCAGCAGTGCTGGCGAGCAAATCTCTCTCATGGACTCCAAGAGCTCTGCAGGGATAGAACCAGGACAAGGGTAGGAGGTGGTAGAGGGGGTGAGGTGGAGTGGATTGGGGTGGGGTGGGGTGGGGTGGGGTGGGGTGGGGTGGGGTGGGGTGGGGTGGGGTGGGGAGGTGGGGAGGAGAAGAATCTGATCAATATGGGGGATTTTCGCCAGCATCCTCTGTAGTCTTGAGTGGGTTAGCAGTGAACACCTCTCCAACATGAAGCACGCCACCAGCACAGAACCATCAAGCCCAGCCATGCAGAAGCCATTACTGCGATCGATAATCAGTGCGCTGCGTCGTGAAAATCTGCCGACCCAATCTCAACAATTCGTTGTAAATTAAATTTTGAACTGCTATTAAGTGCCTCGCGTCAGGCAGGGGTTGACCACTTCCTGAAAAGCCGACTGTCACAGTCTGTTTAATCAGTGTGGCAACATCGCAGAAATCGACAAGACTTATTGAAGGAAAAGAGTGCAATTCAGCCATAAATGCGGTTCTGCCATAAATGCAGTCGCCAGTTATGGCCTTCTTCTGCTCCATCTCATCCTTTCCCTCTTCCCGCTAGAAGCGGCTGAGGCAACGAAGCAACAATAACAGCTCTATCTTATTTCTGTTTCATGGCAAGAACCATAACTTGAGCTGAATGCTTTTAAGTTCTACAGGGAAATTCTTTGGGGCAGTGCCCATGTAGGGGTGAGGGCATGACCAAGATGCAAGTACAGAAGTATCTAGAGCGAAGCAGCCAGTGCTACAGACAGAACACTCCTTCCTTACTACGGCAGTGGCACCATACACCAAAAGAAAAAGCTGCCAATCTTATTATTGTGTAAGCAGTTCCGGATAAATGGCTGGATGGGATGGATGGATGGATGGGATGGGTGGGATGGATGAAGGATGGATGGATGGGAGGGATGGGAGGGATGCATGGATGAATGGATGGACGGACGGACGGAGTTTTACGGCTTATCAGCCTTTGTAGGCTATTTAAGGCTACTGATCACAAACAATCACAGTTAATTAAACTAATTATGAGCAATTTACGATCTCAATTGTCATTCGCCTCTTACGAAACGCGTAGGGAGACGCGATGGGTCAAGTCGTACCCCCAACCCACAAGGGATCCAAACCCACAAGGGGTCCAAACCCACAAGGGGTCAAGTCTTACCCCCAACCCACAAGGGGTCCAAACCCACAAGGGGTCAAGTCTTACCCCCATTCCGACAGGGGGATACGTTCCGCAAGACACATGGACATAAATGGACACGAATTTGGCGATGAAATAATGAAATACCTTATTGGCAAGTGGCGACCATAACGCATTCTATTTCTCTGTTTATGAACGAAGACGTTTTCTCTTGTTTTTCGTCCCTATTCAAAATAATTGTCTCATGTCTGGGCGAATTGAGCACGTGTCGCTCACTCGTGCTTAACCCAACATAGCGCCACTATTGGACTCCAAAGCAGCCGTTACGGCTTCATTTTTAAGGGCCACAGCATGATAATGGATATCTTTTGAAAATCATCATCATCACATTGCATTTCACATGGAAAAGGCACACTCACGTCCACACACAAACACGCACACACATACATAAACACACGCATACACCATACGCGCGCGCGCACACACACATGCACGCGCACAAACACGCACACACACACACACTCACACACACACTGTGACCCCCCACCCCCACCCACCCCCAAAAAAGTCGATGTGAACAGAGAGAGAGAGGGGGGGGGGGGGGGATGGATGGATGAGCAACCAGCGGCACCGAAAACGACTCAGGCAACGCAGGAGGTGGCAGAAAGCACGAGGAAACCAAGACTGCAGGGGAGGGGGAGGGGAGGAGGAGGGGAGGGGAGGGGGGAGGGGGAGAGGGGAGGGGAGAAAGGAGGGGAGGGGAGAAAGGGAGGGGAGGGAGGGGGAGGGAAGGAAGGGGGGAGGGTAGGAAGATAGGGGAGAGGAGGAAGGGAGGGGGGGAAGGGGAGGGGAGGAGGGGGGAGGAAGGGAGGAGGGGAGGAATAGGGGGGGGGGAGGAAGGGAGGGAGAGGGGGGGGGGGGGAGGAAGGGACGGGAGGGAGGGGAGGGGGAGGAACGGAGGGGAGGGAGGGAAGGGGGGAAGGAAGGGGAGGGAGAGGAGGCGGGGAGGAAGGGAGGGGGGAGGGGAGGGGGGGAGGAAGGGGGGGGGGGGGGGAGGAAGGGACGGGAGGAAGGGACGGGAGGGGAGGGGAGGAAGAGAGGGGAGGAAGGGAGGGAAGGGGAGGGGAGGAAGGGAGAGGAGGGTGGGGGTGGGGAGGGAGGCCGAATCATCAGAGGCTGAGAGGTAGAATAGCCAAGAAACAGACAAGAAAGAAGAGCAAGAAGGTAAAAAGAGGAAAAGAAGGAAAGCAAAGAAAGAGTAGAAAGGCGCAAAGAAGGAGGTGTATACCGGTCAAGCAGAAATAGAAGAGGGAGATGAAGGCAGGAGATGAAAAAATTTAATCTGAATGGGAAAAGCGAAAAGGGAGGCAGTATTCTGCGTGCAAATGAAAGGACAGGAGGCAGGGAAGGGCCGGGGAGAAAACCAGAGAGGTGTAGATAGAGAGAGGGGAGGCGGGACGCCGATGGAGAAGGTGTGGAAGCGAAGCCTGGCCAGTTATCAGGCCCATAGATATTACTGCCTCCACCACAGGGAATAAGCCAACTGCTTGGAACAGCCTTGGCGGCACGGGCAGACAGAAGGGTGTGCATTACGTGGTGCGTGGGAGTCAGGACGGACATCGAGATACTGCACACAGACGAAGGTGCATCAGCCCTCGTCAGAATGGCCAAGGTACGGAACGAAGCACCAGGGTGGACAACCGGAGAGAGCGGCAAGAGCACTCAGCTTGAATTCAGACTGCCAAGGAAATTATACAAACCTGTCCATACCATTGGCAGTCAGCATAAGGAATGCATAAGTAGGAGCGGAGGAAGGTCCCGAAGCAGGCAGAGAGAGAGAGAGAGAGAGAGAGAGAGAGAGAGAGAGAGAGAGAGGAGAGAGAGATGAGAGAGAGGAGAGAGAGAGAGAGAGAGATGAGAGAGAGAGAGACAGAGAGACAGAGAGATGAGAGAGAGAGACAGAGAGAGAGAGAGAGAGAGAGAGAGAGCGAGAGAGAGAGAGATGAGAGAGAGAGAGAGAGAGAGAGAGAGAGAGGGAGGGAGAGAGAGACTGGAGAGGCAGAGGGGGTGGAGATTTACAGGGTGAGATATCTGCGCGTGAATGGCGAGAAAGGGAGAAGGGAGGGCGGGGGGGGGGGGGGGGGGGGGGATATTGGCAGGAGGCCTGCTGTGGGGTGGGGGGTGGGGGGGATGGAAGAAGCCAACCTGGGCAGAGCTCTCTCTCTCTCTCTCTCTCTCTCTCTCTCTCTCTCTCTCTCTTCTCTCTCTCTCTCTCTCTCTCACACACACACACACACACACACACACGAGGAAATTACTCGCACAACTTTCACAGATCGTTTTCATAGCAGAAGGGTGGCGATAGAGATGCATTAGCGATCGATCTTCACCTACATTGTCTACTTTTGAAAGAGAGAGAGAGAGAGAGAGAGAGAGAGAGAGAGAGAGAGAGAGAGAGGGAGGAGGGAGGGAGGGAGGGAGGGAGGGAAGGAGGGAGGGAGGGAGGGAGAGGGAGAGAGAGAGAGAGAGAGAGAGAGAGAGAGAGAGAGAGAGAGAGAGAGAGAGAGAGAGAGAGAGAGAGAGAGAGAGAGAGAGAGAGAGATTGAGGGAGGGAGGGAGGGAGGGAGGGAGGGAGGGAGGGAGGGAGGGAGGAGGGAGGGAGGGAGGGAGGGAGGGAGGGAGAGAGAGAGGGGGGGAGGGAGAGAGAGAGAGAGAGAGAGAGAGAGAGAGAGAGAGAGAGAGAGAGAGAGAGAGAGAGAGATGGACAGACGGACAGACAGATAGACCCCCCAAAACACACACACACACACACACACACACACACACACACACACACACACACGAGAGGAAAAAGAGAAGCCAGAAAACTCGGATGGGATTAAGACACAGGGACTGAGGAGAGAAAAGTGATCCCATATGTCAAGAGGTGTGGTGTTCTACAGACGATATGTCTGAAACATTCACAAACACCTACAAGAAATGACAAATAAGCTCAATGAATTCAAGGAATAGCAGCAAAATAAGTACTCTTTATCAAGTCCTCACTATAGCATGTGCTTAGCAGTACGGTAATTCCGACAGCAAATATGTGGATAATTAAATTAAAGAACAAATGCTTCATGTCCTAAACTGCACCAACCATACTGCACAGTTACATGTCACAGAAAAGTGTCTGAACTACCTATATGTTTGGTCACCTGATCTAAATGATCTAAATAATAGATGTATTCATCACCTGCTTGCTGACCACTCAGTAATGCAAGTAACTAGTAAGGCTGTGCCTGTCACCAAAGGAACATTCCTTTCCCTGCAGTGCATTAATCCTCTGCTGCTCCACCCTGTCATATTACCATGAACAAGGGAAGTAACTGCTACTGGATAGTTACGAAGCTTGCGCATGCGTACGAATAAAGAGTTCCTCAACCGCCATCAGACACCTTGTCGAGAAGTCCTTTGAAGCCAGAGAAAGAAGAAACAGCACTGCAAGAAGACGTAGAAGCCTACGTGTACGAAGTCACAAGCGCTTGGCCAGTTTCAGATGCCAAGCTGAACCAGATGCGTGAGGAGACCCAGAAGGACGTCAACCTCAAAACAGCGCTAGACTACACCATCAAGGGATGGCCAGTCTACAAAGAAGATGTCAAAATGGCAGCCAAAGACCTCTTTGCCGTTCGTGGAGACCTCAGTACTCATGAAGGACTGTTGATCTATGGCGATCGAATAGTCGTACTAGTTTCCATGCGAGCAGAAGTCTTAGAGAGAATCCATGATGGTCACATGGGTATCACCAAGTGCCGTGAAAGAGCAAAAACATCAGTGTGGTGGCCACACATAAGCCATGACATCAAAAACAGAGTTGCAGGGTGCAAACACTGTCTAGAGAAGAAACCATCGCAAGCGAGTGAGCCATTGCTTCCGTCAACGATGCCAGAACGACCCTTTCAGAGGATCGCTGTTGACATTTGCGAGATCAGGGGACAGAACTACCTCGTCTCAGTTGACTACTACAGTCGCTACATTGACATAGCTCAGCTCAGCAAGGTGACCTCCACAGCAGTCATCAACAAGATGAAGTTTATCTTCTCACAGCATGGGATTGCAGAGACAGTAGTTTCTGACAATGGAACACAGTTTTCTTCAGCCGAATTCAAGAAATTCGCTAAAGAATGGAACTTTTGCCATGTCACCAGTTCTCCTCACTATCCACAGTCCAACGGTGAGGCGGAACGCGCCGTGAAGACAGCAAAGGAGATCCTGAAACAGAAAGACTATCTCCTTGCATTGCTGACTTACCGAGCTACTCCACTCCCAACCCTTGGAGTAAGCCCGGCAGAGCTAGCGTTTGGAAGGAGGCTACGCACAACCCTACCCGTCCTTCCCCAGTCCCTTTTTCCATGTAAAGTGGAACATGACACAGTACGCCAGCGTGATGCAAAGTCAAAGCAGTCACAAAAGCAGTACTTTGACAAAAGAGCACGGAGCTTGCCAGAGCTTCAACCCGGTGACCTCGTCCTCATGAAGGAGGAGGGAGAGAAAGGCTGGAAGAAGCCAGGCGAAGTCCTTGAAAAGTGTGCTCCAAGATCCTACCTCGTTCAGACTCCTGAGGGTAGGCTGAGGCGTAACCGTAAGCACATCAGGTTACGTACGTCCGAGCAGATCACCATAGACAACCCGAAGATGTCACCGCAGATCACCGTAGACAACCCGAAGGTGTCGACGCAGATCAACGAAGACGACCCTAAGGTGTCTGTCCAACCTACAAGCAGTCACACGTCGCAGCCGGTGCAACCGCTGCATCAGACGCCATCAACGCCGCCATATATCACCAAGTCCGGTAGACAGATTCACAAACCAGCCCGGTACCAGTGAAGTAACATTCCTTAGTGATAGTCAGTAACAAACTTGATTCTAAGCGATGCTACACAGGGAGCTGTTGCATGAAGTTGATTGTCTAAGTGACGCTTTGCAGTATACCTTGTGTTGGTTGAAATTATGAACTTTCGAGTTTGGTTGTTCAAAATAATAGTAGTTCATAGTTAGATTCTAAGTTAGAATTTTCAGAGACGCTTTGCAGGAAGTAAAAATCTAAAAGTTAGAGTTTACTTATTTGAAGTTGATCCGTTTGAGCTGAAGAGCTAACAGATACTGTGTGTTAATCCGTTGGAAGTGAAAACAGATACTTTGAGCTGGAATATTAAGTTAATTGACAGTTAAAGTTGAAAGAGTTAATTGTTGTCTTTTTCCTAAAAAGGGAAGATGTCATATTACCATGAACAAGGGAAGTAACTGCTACTGGATAGTTACGAAGCTTGCGCATGCGTACGAATAAAGAGTTCCTC
The DNA here is from genome assembly GCA_034096865.1 of Theodoxus fluviatilis. Taxonomy (NCBI): domain Eukaryota; kingdom Metazoa; phylum Mollusca; class Gastropoda; order Cycloneritida; family Neritidae; genus Theodoxus; species Theodoxus fluviatilis. Next base: position 102,002 of record JAWQFJ010002283.1, read on the forward strand.
AACCGCCATCTGAGAAGTGAAGTTGACTGTTCAACGTTCCATAAGTTTTCCCTTTTATCATGCTCTTCCACTCGAGCCACACTAACAACAGACAACAAAACACACCCTCAGTTCAAAACCCTGGCCTTGTCTTTGCACCTTTCTGTAGAAGCCCCAGCCCTGCAAAGGGCAGGGTGACCTGAGCAGGCAGCAGATCAGCTGGGGCAGCCCCTGTCCTGTCAACAAGAACACTGCCCTCCTCCTGAGACACCCAATTTCCTTCCCCCACCTCACACACACACACACACACACACACACACCTCTCTTAGCAGAAAGGTCCAGAGATTGTCTTCATTGCATACAGTAGGACCCAAAGTGATTTGCATACAGTAGGACCAGCAGTGATCTACATACAGTAGGACCAGCAGTGATCTACATACAGTAGGACCAGCAGTGATCTACATACAGTAGGACCTGAAGTGATTTGCATACAGTAGGACTAGAAGTGACATTTCCCCCCTTTAACAAGTTACAATAAGGAATTATGAACATCTAAACACTCATCTTTATATACGACTGCACGTACACATCTTACTTTCGATGTAGTAATGAATATTACACCCACAAAAATACAAGCACAGGATTGTTTGTGCTTTTAAGTACCCCTGAAAACTTTATTTGGGAATGAAATTTTATGTCTGCCTCCTTTACTCATTTAAAAATGCAAAGCTTACAACAGACATATCCAAAGGCAAGGCAATACAGTTTTTTGGTTATTCACTTTCACACACACACACACAAACAAACAAACATGCATGCACACACACACACACACACACACACACACACACACAAACACACACACACACACACACACACACACAAACATGCATGCACACACACACGCGCACACGAGCGCGCACACACACACACACACACACACACACACACACACACACACACACACACACACACACCTGCTCAAATTAAGAGTTTTCCATTGGTTCAATGAGAGAACCACAGGACAAAGCATGCAGACTGCCGCAGGAGAGAAGATGAGTGCTACCAAGCCACACACCTGAATGGTGCCAGAAGGGCTGAGTGGAGCATCTCAGAGGAGAGGGGGCGGTCTTGCTGATGCACACCAGAGTCATGAGTGGCTCACAAGACAGAATTAATGAGAGGCAATTACACAGAATCAAAGACCCTGATGCCTCTCTAATGAGCCAGACACATTTAGAAAGTAGGCCAGTGATGTAGTTAATGGCTGTTGGACCCCTCTGATCAACTCACTTCCTCAAGGTCGGTCTCCTTTTCAGCAGATACTACAACAGAGTAGGTCAGCTCAAGCAGAGTGGAGGAAGCTCAAACAGTACGGAAGGAGTTCAAATAAAGTAGGAGATTCCTATCTCCTTCTCTCACTTGAATACTTACATGTATTTCAACCCTTCATAATAATTATCATGTCATGTTTAACGTGCGTTCACCATGTGTTCATGCCCAAATACACTAATGTGCATTTTCTCACAAAATGGTACAGGCTTCCTTTCTTGCCTGCAGACTTCAAAACTTTTCCCTGGAGAAAACTATGTCATTATTGCATGTTGTCCTCCTCCACTCCCTCTATGTTGGGGGAAAGAACAAACCAACTGCATCTCTCTCCATGACGTGTAAAAGGGAAATAACTAGGGAAATAATGACTTGATTTAATACTATTCTTCCTCTTATCAGCTCTGGTAATGTTATTATCAACAGCCTTATATAGTGATAAAACTCCATCAGTTTATTCCTTCCTTCACCCCACCCCCAATCCCCCCTTCTCCTCCTCCTCATCATCACCACCACAACAACAAGTGATCCCTCACACAAATTATGAACTGAAATCTGTCACCTATTTTTGTCTTCAACTATCTGAATACTTTTTCATCCAATAAATTGGGGTTGTTTATGTGCTCTCTCTCTCTCTCTCTCTCTCTCTCTCTCTCTCTCTCTCTCTCTCTCTCTCTCTCTCTCTCACACACACACACACACACAGAAAAAAAATCACATTATACTCCTAAATCTCATCCGAACTCCACCCAGTGCCCAATACTATGAATAGAACTTGAAACATGATGAAGTGTGCTGTAAATTGCCGAGTCCTGTGATCCCAGAAAACTTATTCTTCATAAAATCTACATACCTGTGGGTTAAACCATTCACAACCCACAAAACTAAGACATGATATGAGTTTTACATCTCTCTCAAGAGCTTGGAATCATCACAGTTCTTGCTGTAATCAACTGCGGCTAAACTTCATTGATTTTTTTCAGTCTTATCAAAGCAGACTGGATTCAAAGCACTGCACTCCATCCTCCATTTCTTTTGACACTGCACCTGATCGGTCCAGAGCCACAGCAAGATTCCCCAGCTGAGCAGAGCCGAGCCAAGCAGACAGCGGGATACCTACGCCTGCAATATGGAAGCCAATTTATCATGCTCCTCTAGGCCGCTTCCTCATCAGGGCACTTCCTTCCTGAAGATACATGAGACATCTCGCACTGAGCTGTCTGGGCTTTGACGATGCCAGCAAATTGAGGCGAACTCTGGTGTGTGTATGTGTGTGTGTGTGTGTGTGTGTGTGTGTGTGTCTCTCTCTCTCTCTCTCTCTCTCTCTCTCTCTCTCTCTCTCTCTCTCTCTCTCTCTCACACACACACACACACACACACACACACACACACACACACACACACACACACACACACACACACACACACAAACTTTCACCTCATCCTGTTGTCTGCTCCTGAAAGGCCCAGTTCCCATTTTCGTGTATATATGAGGAGGTAACTGCAGGGTGGCCTTGCATAAGTGTTTGCATACGTGTGTTCACACAGCATGTGTACTTCTTACATGAATAAAGCATCCATACTCACTGGCCAATGTGCGTACAATACACATCACCAGCACAAGCACCATGACTACAAACCCTTTGCATCCCACTCCACAGACAATCATACAACACAAATGCACTGGGGTTGTTTTTTTGAGTCCAATGTGCAGTACATGTATCTCTGAGTGAGAATCTGATTCAACCATTCAGTCCAATTATTGCTATGACAAATAACTTCATATAAGGTCAAAGTCATACGTTCCCACTATGATGAAAAGAGAACTACATCTTAGGTAATAAGAAACCACTGACAGTGTGCCTTTTGTGGTTAGGAAACTCTGTGACCTTTGAACATGTTCACTAACAGCAGTAAGCATTTTTCCAAATTCAAAACACCAGTCAAACCAATTCATACAGAGTGCACAGGAAATAATGGTATTCAAAGCATAATAGATACATCCAAATCTACATGGCTGGCCACCATTCTCACTTCCTAGCACACACACACACACACACACACACACACACACACACACACACACACACACACACACACACACACACACACAGACTCATAATTATACACATACAATACATGTATACAAACTGGAAACATACAAACATTTTCTGCAATACTACATGTACATCAATGCTGCTATGAAAAATAAACAACACACACACACACATACATGTGCATATGCACATGTATGCATGCACAATTCATATACATGAATGCTCACACATGCACACAACACACACATCACACATACCCAAACATGCACACACCTCCACCCACCTCCACCCTCTCTCTCTCTCTCTCCTCTCTCTCTCTCTCTCTCTCTCTCTCTCTCTCTCTCTCTCTCTCTCTCTCTCTCTCTCTCTCTCAAAATTGCGAAATCTTTAGATAATTTTATATTTAAATTAAAACTACACATTTTGTTATTGTGTGAATTTTGTGTGGGATAGAGGGTGGGTGGATACGTAGGTGTGGAGGATGGGATTGGATTTGTTTGTTTGTTGGTTTGTTTGTTTGCTAGTTTTAACAAGGGCTGAATGTAAGATAGGCGATATGCCTAATTGAGTAATTCATGTATTTCCCTTGAAAAATAAAGTTTAATCAATCAATCTCTCTCTCACACACACACTCACACACTACACACACTATACACACACACACACACAACACACTACAAACACACACTACACACACAACACATACACACACACTACACACAAACACACACATACACACAACACACACACACACTACAAACACTACACACACACACTACACTACACACACACACACTACACACACACACTACACACACACACGCACACTACACACACGCACACGCATGCACACTACACACACACTACACACACTACACCTACACACACACACTACACACACACACACACACACACACACACACACACACACCACAAATGTATCATGCACACACAAACTACAAAACAAATATTCTGTCAACACCCATGTATGTTCTTGTGGCTTTCTCTGACCTCTTTAGCCATGACCTAGAGCTTTTGACTGAGAATACACAAAACGGACATGACTGCTATTCACACAAGAATCATCAAGTGGAATTACAATCAAATAGTGTAGTTTGGATCTCTAGGGTCAAAGAGTATAGGAGAGACTGCACACTTCAGAACGCTGGTTCCTGGACTCCTGTTGTGCAGTAAAGCTGACCAAACTGATCAAAGGAGACATAAATGCATAGAGGTCATTACACACTGCTCTAAAACAAGTTTTAGTGTGCTGGGCCAACAGGACATTAGAAATGTTTGAATGTCATTTCTTGTGCAGTAGCCATGGCTGTTAGAAGATATCACGATCCAAACATTGACCATGACAATAACTGACATTCATGGGAGTTGAATTCAAAAACGCACTGGGAGACAAGTGACACCAGCTGGACACAGGTGCGGCATCCACTCACCTTGATAAAAGTGGGCTCTCTTTCCGGGGAGTCCAAGGTACTGGGCCCCTTCCACACGACCGGCATGCTGACAGCAGCACCAGTATCCCTGATGGGCGTGAAGTCCGGCGTGAGCGAGGAGCCCATCTTCACCCCACCCATTGTCTCATCCGTGGTCATGCTGTACTTGCGCACAGCTTCTTTGTCCTTGCTTCCCAGACTCTTGCGGTCCCGGTTCAGCACACTGGCCGTGCTGGCACTCCGAGAAATTGCACGCTTGTTTACACTGAGGCGGTGAGGATCTGAGCGGTCTCGCTCCATGGTACCCGTAGGAGAATGGCTATGGGGGGAGGGAGGTGGGGAGAAGGGGGAAAAACCACTACTGGACTTCTTTGGGGTGGGACTGAGAGCATCTGAGGAATCTTCAAGGAATTCATCCTCTGACCCCTGGCCCATTGGGCCCTCATCAACGATGATTGGGGAGAGGAGGGCTTCCGAAGGCAGTTTGGGCCTCATGCGGATACCCTCCTCCTCCTGGATGAGGAAGTCTGAGCTCATCTCTCCCTCTGCATCCTCCTTCACCAAGGAGGGTGCGCTGTGAGAATGGGTTGAGGCAAAAGATGCTCCCAATTCCAGGAGCTCACGAGTCTTATGGCCACTGGGGTCACTGTTGAACTTTTGTTTGAAGGACTTGCCGTTGTTCTTCCTCTCACCATATTCAGGCTCCATGCTGTCTGGTCCAAGGTAGCTCATGGCATCCTGGAAGCCCGACTCATCCTGTGAGTCACCCATCTGCCCATCCCCGAAGGAGTAGGGGCTGATGACACCATCACTCTCACTGTCACCTGAGCTGGACTTGAGAACTGTCAGTCCATTGGTATCCATGCCACCGTCTTCACGGAAGCTGCTTGACCTGTAGTGGGGATGATGAACAAAGAGCACAGGGGAGACCTTGACTCCTTGCCTGCCTTCCCGAGGACGAGGTGGTCTTCGGCTGCTCTGGTCCTCTCCACGCACACTGCCTTCTTCAGTTGATGCTGGTGGGGACTTAGCCCAGGCAAGACTGCCCATGGTGCCGATTGTGGTGAGACCTGTCCTCCTCTGTGGTGGGGCTGTGTTTCGCAGTTTGAGGAAGGGGGAGTTGCGACTCATGGTGGGGTGGAAGGGACGGGCACTGGCAGTGGGGGCAGGCTGCTCACCTTCCCCGTGGTCCTCCTCCTCTGGCACTTTGAGGAACGGTCCTGAATCATCTCCAAGTTTTGGGGATTTCTCCCTCCTAGAGCTGCTGCCAGCACTGCCAACGCTGTCAGCTTTGTCTCCATCATCAACAAAGACTGAGGCATCAGATGTTGCCGTCTTGTCTAGTGTATCGCTTGCTGGTTGCACAGCCTTCTCTGGTGAATCACTTGTACTTTGTCGAGGAGTGTGATAGAGAGAAACCTCATCTCCTTCTGACAACTCCATCTGATGACTCAGCCCTGCCACTTTGCTGTTGGTGTCAGCAGCAGGATCTCCGACCATGCTTCCTCCCTTGTCACCATAGCGACCACTCTTCAGCTTGTCAGTAAGCTGCTTTAGGCTGCGGCTGGTGCTTCTGTTCCTAGATAAAGAGGAAGCCCTGGGCTCATCTGGAGAACCCACATGGGGTGTGGCTGAGGGCGAGGAGTGTGCGGATGTGGAGGACTTGCCCTGGAGAGTCTGGGACCGCAGGGTGCGTGGACGGGAGTATGTCTTGACAAAATCCACTTTGTTCAGGTTCATGATGTCCTCCATGATGGACTTAATTTCACCACGGCCTGGGTCAGTCTTGTGGCGGGTGCCGGAGGATTTGCCGCTGCCTGTGAAGGAAGGCAGCTTGGGCCGGGCAACCTTGGGTGAGAAAGAGCTGGACTTTGGAATGCTTGACTGTGGCTGCTGGTCCTCCTCTGGTGGTGCTTCCATGGCCAGGTAGAGTGGGGCGTCATTGACCAGGGTCCAGCATGGTCATTGAGTCCAGGGTCAGGCAAGGTTTAGACATTGTACCCGAGATGGCACACCATGCTTTGCCAACCAGGCAGCATCCAGTGAATGAGCAAGTTATCACGGTATGCCTCTGCCCTCCTGGCAAGACTGAGAGACAGGAGAACTCAGAGGCTCCACCAAATGCATACCTTGCATGGGTGACCCACAGGAAATATGCTGGGTTTGTCAGGACACATTTGCATTAAATTAGTCAGATGTCAATACCAATCCCTCAGAATCAGGAGAAGTCTTCACAAAGAAGAGGCTTGAACACCACAAGCTCCATTGAAGTGCACGGGGTCAGCTCCTGAAGGAAAAAAAAGAAAGTATATGTTAAAGACAGTACATGTATATATATATTCATCTTTATTCCCAAAATGTTACTGGCATTCCATAACCAGAAAAATGGCAAATATTACTGAAGCCTGGGGCACAGAGAGAGCAGCAGAAGATAAAACTGACAGAGGTGCTCTCAATCCATCACTCTAATAAAGTCAGCTGCTTCAAAGAGTCCCCCTGTTAATTTGGGGTAAGAATTGACACACTGCATCTCCCTAAGTAATTCATAAGAGGCGGGTAACTAGGGACATCAAGACTTGGCTTACTCTAATTCTGACCTGTGATTTTCATGATCAACCGCCTTACAGAGCCAGCTAAGATTGATGAGGGGCAGATTTTAACATTCATCCTTCCATTCAGACTCAAAGAGTGGATGATGGAATGATTGCCATTAACAACATCATAGACTAACCCACTCCACAAGTCTGCAAAAAACAAACTCAATCAGCTGAGGAAATGATAGACATGTTAAGAAAGCATGCTTCCTCATGGGAAACAGCACACTTTTGCCTCTAAATATCCAAATCCATGAATCTTATTCTAAATGCAGTATATAAAGGTATGCATGAAACTATCCCAAAGAACTATATGTCAAAGAATGTTTAAAAAACTTATTGTAGCTTCAAGGCTGAATGTCCTGCAAAAAACACAAATATTCAAAGCAAAACATAATGATCTACTTCAAGAATGAAGAAAAAAGACTGACTCTCTCTCTCTCTCTCTCTCTCTCTCTCTCTCTCTCTCTCTCTCTCTCTCTCTCTCTGTGTGTGTGTGTGTGTGTGTGTGTGTGTGTGTGTGTGTGTGTGTGTGTGTGTGTGTGTGTGTGTGTGTGTGTGTGTGTGTGTGTGTGTGTGTGTGTGTGTGTGTGTGAGACAGACAGACGGATAGATGGACGGACGGATGGACGGACGGACAGAGAGAGAGAGAGAAAGAGAGAGAGAGAGAGAAAGAGAGAGAGAGAGAGAGAGAGAGAGAGAGAGAGAGAGAGAGAGAGAGAGAGAGAGAGAGAGAGAGAGAGAGAGAGAGAGAGAGAGAGAGAGAGAGAGAGAGAGAGAAAGAAATACACCCATCCAGGGGAGTACAGGCACACAGGGACAACACAAACATGGGAGTGGTTTGACCTCACACTGGCCCCTGTCCACCTGCACCTTCCCACAGAGCATGTGACCTACAACCCACAGGTTGGGATCCATCTAGGTCAAAGGTCACAACAAAGCCTCCATTTCTCAACATCACTACACCTCAAAAATACTTAATTTTCTCAATACTTTAATTACTTACAGACTGAGACTGTTATTCTTCTCAAAGTCAAAGGAAATATTAAATTGACTTGAACAAACTATTCATGTGGAGAAATTTATTCATGTGGCTCTTCCTAAAAAAATTACACCAATGATAGCAGAATACAGTGGCACAGATTAGAGCCGCTTGTGTATGTAAATGGGACAGTTTTTACTAGATCTATACAGTGGGTCCTGAAACCAAACTGACAATTCAAAGTGTAAAATTAACACATGGAAACATTTCCCCTTGATTCCCTTTCCCGGTCTCCTAAGTCACTTAAGCTCTGTGGCTGCCAGGTTTTTGGAACCAACTATTTGAATCCTAAGGACAAAAAGAAAAAATTTCCAAAATAAGAATTAGCAGGATCATTTAGCGAAAATACTCCCATTATAAGAATCAGCAAGAATGTATCTGAAGAGCCTAATATAGAAAGAAAAGTTTATGAATCATGAAAGGAGAGTAATATTTCATGTGTGATGAATCCAACTTTCACTCAAGTTCCATGCCTTTCAATTAGCACTCCAAAAGCCAGGAAGCAAAATAGAAAACAAATGATGTTGTGACTCAAAATTCAAATGCCAGTTCCTTACTGACCACAATCAGACCAGGAAAGGGGCAGCAGGAAGTCACGCTGAAGCACACCCAGTTTCCATTGTACCATCATTAACAGAAAATATTGGAGAGTTACACAAATCTCATATGGCCCCCAAGCTATGAACCATAATTCATGTGCCCGGTGGAATGCTGTTGAAAGAACAGATGATTCACAATGAGTTTTTGTTCTTTCCTTTTGAAATGATCTCATGATATTGCTTTTAATTTATGACGCTGCAAGGTACAGAACAAACTACATGAAAACTGACAGTGACTATCAATAAATATTCATTATAAGGGCAACTCATAACAGTGCATAAACAGCCTCAGTACTTTTCTGAGACTCAAGTCTCAGAAAATATTTGTGTTGACTGTTGAACAAGGATGCCATGATGACAATCATCTCAAAAGTATACACACACATGTAAATGCTCATGTGTATACATGCACACATGCACATACCCATGCACACACATGCACACACACACACACACACACACACACACACACACACACACACACACACACACACACACACATACATATATATGCATGCATGAATGTACACACACACATGCACGCACGCACACATGCACACATAGATAACTTTCACAATCAGCATATTCCAATTCAAGTCGACCACCCAGCTTTGGAGAATACAATAAGCATAATTGGCAAGTCCTCCATCTTTTCCTTTTCCAATCGAAAAGTTTGTCTCCTCTCTCTCTCTCTCTCTCTCTCTCACACACACACACACACACACACACACACACACACACACACACACACACACACACATGCATGGCAACCTGACAATTATGTTTTTTCCTACTTCAATTACTGTCCATCTACTTTTCCATTTTGTCAAATCATTGAATGACATTCTGTAGCCAAAGGTGTCTTTTGGGATTTGGACTGAGTGCCAATGCCTTCATGATTTGGAGTGTGGAGTAATGGATGCTGCATTGCTGTGTGTATTTGTATGTGATGCAGTTAATGCTTGGATGAACATGCTGGGTAGGTGCGTGATGATAATGTTATAGGCCTCTCTCTCAGCACTTAAATAATGCAGCCTTTAACTGGCTATGCTGTATGACATAATGTAGATGCTGTGTTTCTCCCATGCCTCAGGGAAGATGGATATGACACACGAGTCTATGTGGCCTTGTGAAAGAAACATGATGCATGGAATTCAGGCCTGAAAACCTTTCAGTGATCCAAGATAATGTTCCTCCTGAGTGTGTGGCATTCAAGAGACAACACAGTCTCTGTTGGGTTGTCTCAGATGTGGAAAATGATTGATTACTGCTATGCTGTCTATCATTCTATGGATACGTGTGCATGAGGCACCTGAGCACACAGCTTGATATGCTGTTGGTTGCTTTGATGACACAAAATGAAAGCCTCACAGATGAGTAGGAAATCTGCTTAAAAATAAAAGTGCTGCTGTCATACAACTTCCTGGTGCTGTGAGAGCTACCTCTTTCCTGTCAGCAGCTGTTTTCTGGCCTGGATGTTTGACTCTGCACACTGGAAGCTTTCTCAAACTGATGAAGGTGGAGAGCTTTCTGATTGTTGTTTGTCTTTAAGGTGTCTCTTAACTTCTTTCTTGTGCAAGTGTGTTACCCACAGCCCTCACGTCAGCTCCATATGCTGGAGCAGTGATGGGATTCTCAATTCATCCTTGCAGGCTGATTGATGAGGCCATCAGAGCTGGGCACGGCTGATCACAACTCTTGTGTTGCAGAGACAGCTCCCTTGAGAACTCTCAGCTTGGAAACTTGATCCAGCCATCATGCATGCATTTCTAATAAGAACATAGTGTATTCACACATAATGCTATTATGTCATCCTACAGTTGCATGCAGTGGGTTTCAAGGAGGAGATTCTTCTGTTCATTGTTTAATTTCTAGATCGTCAGCTTTAAAATATGGTAAGGGGGGGGGAGGGTTGTGGGGGGGGTTTGGGGGGAGTTGGGGGGGGGTTGGAGGGGGGGTTGGGGGGGGGTTGAGGGGGGGGTTGGGGGGGTGATTTGGTAGCCAACAGTTGGATCAGTGACATGCCAGTAAGAGAAACAGTTATTGGTGATTGATGATGACAGCCTGACAGGAAACCTTGATGAGAAAACTGCATTGCAATCCACCTTTGATGGCCACCATGTTGTGATGCAACTTACATAACTTATGCACATATCTACCTACCTACCTACCTACCAACCTACATGCCTACATACCTACCTACCTATCCACCCACCCACCATCTACTCACACGGCTATCAATCTCCAACATGTAGCCCTGGAAAACTATGCACTGAGTGCATGGAGGGATGAAATCAAGATGTTCACACCACCAGCAAACTCCCCAGCATGGAAAACCTCCTCTATCCACAGTAGGGCTGCCTTCACCTGGGCTGACCTCCCAAGTCAGCCCTGGGGGGTGTTATTGTCAGGGCTGTGGGTGGGGGCTGTCATCAGGGGCTGAGTGACACAGATTGAGGGTGAGGGATGCAGGAAACCTGGCTGGGATGATGTGTCCTGAGGGCATGCAGCTTTCCTCATTAGAGAGGCTGCTGTGTTGTGCCAGCCAGCTAACTCAACTTGACTGCCAGTACTAGTGGTGCTGTCCTTCTGACAGTTTCACCTGCTCACTGCCACAACTTGCCTGTTCCTGGCTCGCTGTGCTGTTCACTGGGAAACATGTTGAGATGTCAGGGTGTGATGTCTGATCTTTTCATCAAATGTGCAGAGACAGGGAGAGAATAAGACAGGGAGAGACTAAGAGAGCAAGAGACCCAGAGAAACCCAGAAAGAGGCACAGAGAGAGACAGAGAGAGAGAGAGAGAGAGAGAGAGAGAGAGAGAGAGAGAGAGAGAGAGAGAGAGAGAGAGAGAGAGAGAGAGAGAGAGAGAGAGAGGGGGGGGGGGGGCAGAGGGGAGAGGGAGAGAGAGGCAGAGGGGAGAGGGAGAGAGAGGCAGAGGGGAGAGAGAGGCAGAGGGGAGAGGGAGAGCAAGAGAGACAAGACAGTCAGACAGACAGACAGACAGAGAGGCAGACAGAGAGGCAGAAAGAGAGGCAGGCAGACAGGCAGGCAGAGAGGCAGAGGCAAAGGCTGAGACAGAGAGACAGAGAATACACACACACACACACACACACACACATGCACATACACACACACACACACACACACACACACACACACACACACATGCGTGCATGTGTGCGCAGGGGCACACCAACAAACAGAAGAGACAGCTGACAGTTGGACAGACACATGGACAAAGAAGGGAGAGGGATGGGTTTTAACAGCAGAGTTATGGCCCCTGAGACCTTCACCCACCCACTCACCCACCTACCCTGTCAGAGAGCAAGGCAAAAGGCTGGCTTCTAGCTTCCTAGAAGTGCAGATTGCTAGAATGCTGACTTTATCAACAATCGTTTCCTGACAAATTCCCAGACCTTTTCAACAACAATAAATGCAATCACACTCCAACCATCAAACAGACACCATAATCTTGGCATTTTTCATCCTGAATCACCTCATATGTATATAGACTCTTATTTCATGCATATCTTATTTCATAACTGCAGTCAATTCAGCATTAGGAAGAGAATCAAGAACAACAATGAAGCAAACTCATGATTACAATTCAAGAAAGCATTTCCTTTGCATTGATTTATGATGGTGCAAAACTTCACCTGCTAGATAAAAGATAGACTCTTTGATGACATTTAATCTATTTCCTGCTTCTGCTTTGAAAAATGGATCAAATAGTGTTCTCAGGCCCCTCAAGTGTTTAAAAAAAAGCATTTATACACTGCTAAACTCCTTGAAACTCTGATGTAGTCAATAAGCATTTGACAATCCTGTGACCAGTGGACTGAAAACAACCCATATCAGTTTAGTAGTTATCAGATTTAAAATAGTTATGAAAAGATAACTAAAATTAATAGAAAACATGCACAACTTAATGTCTTACTCAAAGAGAAAGACTGCAGAACTTGTCTACATGAATACATGTACAAATATGTAAACAGAGGGGGAAAGAGTCTTGTCAACATCAGATCTTGGAAAACACACATTGAGCCCATGTTGTTCTCAGCCCAAAGGCCCATATTAGGAAACTATACAGAAACGACATACAACTGATACATGTATAAAAAACGACAACATACTACTCTTGGCTCCACAATCCATAGACAGCAAAGACACAAGTTTAGCAAGTAACTCAGCTGCCACATCCACCCCCGAGTGCAACATTTGTGAAACAGATCTTACCTATCCCTGTTTAGATGGGCACAGATTTATCTTTCTATCCATACAAGCGAAACAGAGATGCCGCTGCGAGTGAGTGGGACTCGCGAACCAATACGCGATCCTCGATTTCATTCACAGGTGGAAAAAAAGACGTGCTGGGAGAGACCGGGGTGCATGACAGCAACTCGAGTTTTGTGGAGGAAACCGAGACAGCCACTTGGTACACAGACAATGCGACAGAATTGTACTAGCCACAACTTTTTGAAGTGGGACATCCATCTTACTCCGCAGAAAGCCTCCGAAAAGCTCAAGAAAGTCGGCAGGCAAGCAGACTGGCCATCGACTCTCGCGGCGATTTGGCCGCAGGCTGCAGGAGTGCATGCAGGAATTCGAACAGAAATCCAAAGCTAAACAATCCCATGCACCGACACAGGTCGGCTAGATTTGCGGCTGAAAGGGAGCAAAGGTAAGAAACCTCCCATCACTGACGGTAACAAGCACGTCCACCCAACTTCCACCTCCTCCTCCTCTTCCTGCCGACTCCCCTACCTTTCCTTCCGAAAGAAATCTCACCGTGCACATACTTCGTTGGAGGGCGAAGACGATTGTTTACTTTATATGGTAAAAGCTTTCCTCACATTTCAACTCGAAAATCCCAAGTCGAAGCAGACCAAAATCCTGGTGAGGTGGAGCTTGATGGGCTCGAACACTGGCCTGGCATTTTGGCCAGGGGGATGGAGGGCTGGCAAACGAGGGAGGTGCGGAACAAGGCGACCTCTTTGCTGGTCGGGGAATACAATCACCTCCACTACCAAAATATTCCCGTTTTCACTGGCTCATCACCGCAGCACTACCTCCCTCCGCTTCCATCGGTTGCCGCCGCGGTTGTGGCGCACCAAGACAAGTCGAATGCAAGCCAAACACACCACAAAACACCCACAACGCCGCAACCTCGGGGTGCCAGAGCTCTGGCGATCGTGGAGGAAAAAATCCCAAAATAGTTTCTCACCTCCTCGCTGGGCGAATCCTCTCCGCCATTTTGAACCCCCGTCACAACGGCGAGCGGTGTGCGCGGAGGATCGGGGAGGGGGGCGCACTGCTTCGGGAGGCGGGGGTCTGGGCGAGTGAGGGAGAGAGGGGGTGGAGTTCGCCGTGCGATATCCCTAGCTGAGACTGTGCTGGCTGCGGTCGGCGATCACTCCTCTTCCTTCAGGACTTGGACTGCCCAGCACAGGCGCAGTTGCATCGTGAGCAGCAGACACAAGACGAAAGCCGCTGCGACGCTCTCCCTGCATCTGATGATCGGCGGAGAGTTAGTTGCCCCAGCAGACGAACTTTGCGGACATTCCAAGCTTTTGGGAGAGGGGGCGCTATTTCTGGCTGAAATTCCACGGATGGGCTGAGTAAACACTCGCCCCATATTTCAGGCGATGCCGGTGCGCGGCAGCTAGCCAATCTAAAGTTATTTAATGTCCTATCAATTAAGGTTCCTCAGGAGTTCCACGGGCGAAATCGTAACTGCAAAACCTTCTCATAACATGTGTGTCGTCTTTTGGCCAAAAACGTATAATAGTGTAATCTTCACAGAAAATTTCCCAGAGTACAAGGGCTTAGATGTGTTTTTTATGGTTGTTTGCGAGAAGGTGGAAATCTGCAACATCACAGCAACGGTATAATCTTATGCAATGCAAAGATAATCCTGATTTGTTTCCCTCCCGGGCAGGTGAGAGAACGATGAGGGGCTGCGTGTTGTCGGTGAATATTGACTCGGGCATTCCGCGGCTGTTTGGTGAAGGAGAAGTTACGACTCCTGTGGTCAAGACCGAAGTGATGATCAGAGCTGCGGCCGGTGCCTATACGTCTTTCGACCTGACGAAGGAATCTCTTTGACGATGTATATTGGTCTTATCGTGTGAAAACTTCAGACGCTGGTAGCCCGAACTAAATGAGCCATGCTTGCCCCCAGTAACTTGTTTACTTCTGTTTAATGCAGGACATTCGACTCGCAAAGAAGTTCCAGCAACTATCTGAAGGGATCGAGGTCCACTAAACTCCAAAGAAGAGCGGTAAAGATAAGTTCTCCAGTGAAAAGAAATGTATGTAGTGCTTGCATGCTTTGATTATGCTGCCTTAAAACGTGCATTTCTCAGTAAGTGGCCAGCACAAATACTGTTTTGAAAGTATTATTTCGCACGAGGTGCACCGCCCTTGTGCACTCACGCATTTGCACGTGCAGCACGACTGCGTGCTGATGAATGGAAACGCTTGAAACGCACTTCGAATGTACGTACACCTGAGGGAATGACTTGTCGCATATCATGATAACTCGATCTAATTTGCGTTAAAAGTTACGATTTGCTTCTTCCAATTCGAATGGCTGCATTATATCCGATCTGGTCTACGTACGAATACGCACGTACTCAGGAAATTTCTACCGGCGGAAGTGCATCAACATTTTCAGGCGTGGCCACGCATGTCCCCTAGCTCGATCTGCAGCAGGACCGACGTTGTTTTCATCAACCGCTTCATTTACTTTCTCATCTGCACACTTAAACTATATTTTGACATTGAATCTTCACTCATCTCTCTCTCTCTCTCTCTCTCTCTCTCTCTCTCTCTCTCTCTCTCTCTCTCTCTCTCTCTCTCTCTCTCTCTCCTCTCTTTCACACACACACACACACACACACACACACACACACACACACACACACACACACACACACACACACGCACAAACCCCCACCCCCCACCTCCACCTTCCTCCTCCCACAATCTTGCTGCTCTTCTTCCAATTATTTCTGCAGTCTCTCGTCCCCTACTCGCACCTCCCCCCTCCCACCCCCCCCCCCCCCCCCCCCTCATCCCTTTGTTTTTTCTTCCCGCCCCTCCCCGTTCCCCCGTCCTCCCTTCACCATCCTCATTTTTGTTACACCTGTTTTCGTATTCCATCCTTCCATCCCTCACCCCACCGACCATCCTTTATCCCCAACCTCAGTCTCCCACCTCATTGATGCACTGTGCCTTTGTATTTATTGCACGAATGCAAGCATGTATCCAAAACCTTCAGCATGCGCACAAAGCTGCGGGCTTTAGTGCGCGCGCGCGCACACACGCACACACACACACACACACACATAAATGATAGATAGATAGATAGATAGATAGATAGATAGATAGATAGATAGATAGATAGATAGATAGATAGATAGATAGATAGATAGATAGATAGATAGATAGATAGATAGATAGATAGATAGATAGATAGATAGATAGATAGATAGATAGATAGATAGATAGATAGATAGATAGATAGATAGATAGATAGATAGATAGATAGGTAGATAGGTAGATAGGTAGGTAGGTAGGTAGGTAGGTAGGCAGGCAGGTAGGTAGGTAGGTAGGTAGGTAGGTAGGTAGGTAGATAGATAGATAGATATATTCACACACACTTGCATATACACACACATAAACACACGAGCAAACACAAACACACACACGCAAGCACACTCACACACACACAAACACGCATTATATACACAAAGACAAACACATACACAAACACACACATATATTCATAAAGACAAACACATACACAAACACACACATAAATACACAAAGACACACACACACACACACACACACACACACACACAGAGTCGCCAAGGTTACACGGAGCATTAGTCATGACGCCTTTACTGGCATCATTCACTGGAAAATAATTTCCGAATGTCATTTTTTCCTTCACAAAACATGAAACCAGAGGTGCTGGAAACGTCGTCATAGTATTCTCGATGAAGCTAAAAGACGCGAGCATTTTTAAAATAAAGAATGGGGTGCCGGGGTCGGTCGAAATATTAATTGAAAAGAAAAAAGTGTGGACAGTAACCGACAATTGTATTCTTTCTTGAGCCAAGACACGAAGCGCCACTGCGTGGACCTGCCAGCTGGGACGGAACCTCGCCGCTGCCACAGAGACGGAGCTGCCACGCCTTGTGACACTTAGCTCTCCATCCCGGGGCGGGAGGCTCTACCCCCATCGTTACACGCTTGCCTTTAAACGGTCCTTTTCAGGGCCACTTTGGCTCAAGAAAGAATACAATTGTTGGTTACTGCCCACACCCTTTTCTTGACAGTTAATTTTTTAATAGTTAATTATAGAACCCTGTGTTCATGAGAAATAACGTGCCGGGACATTTCGAACACAGTCTTCCGTCGGTCTTATGAAAAGGAATGGAAACCATTTGTATGTAGAGAAAAGCAGGCAACATTGTCAAGAATTGCAGTTGGGAGTTCCTCATGTACTTTCCTTTTTTTAATCGTTAAAGCAGGAATTTCATACACACATAATTTTTAAAACGTGACTCAGACGACTGAAAGTCGGAATATGATCCGTTTGGAAACGCGAAGATCAAACAAATGTTCGTACATTTGTTTGCCTCAAAAGTACATTCGGATATGTAAAACACAATATGCATACACGTGTCTTAGATATAAGCTCCAACATGCCACACCACACAAATACCACACCACTCTGCACCGCGCCACACAATGCCAAACACAGCAAAGAACATAACACCAAACCCCATCACACCACACAATAGCGAATAGCGAACCACACCACAATTTAAGTGACCGAACGTGAGAAGACTTGGCTAAAGTGTTAAGATTAATATTTTTAACCACATTATTTTGTTTTCAAAAACGTCATAGTTACGGTATAGATGATTAATCTTTTACTTTAGCATAAAGCTGTAAACATTCATTCGTGACATGACTTCCTGGCAACGTTGCTGGCTGTTTCCTCCAAAATTCTTCCAGCGACTTCAGCCTGGTCTTGTCACGCATGGTCACTGTGTTTTTACTCATCGTCAAACCACATAGACCGCACCACACCATAAACATCACACCACACTGCACCACATAAACATCACACCACACCGCACCACACCATAAACATCACACCACACCGCACAACATAAACATCACACCGCACCACATAAACATCACATCACACCGCACCACATAAACCTCACACCGCACCACATAAACATCACACCGCACCACACCATAAACATCACATCACACTGCACCACATAAACATCACACCGCACCGCACCACATAAACATCACACCACACCGCACCACACCATAAACATCACACCGCACCGCACCACATAAACATCACACCGCACCGCACCACACCATAAACATCACACCACACCACATAAACATCACACCACACCGCACCACACCACATAAACATCACACCGCACCACACCATAAACATCACACCACACCGCACCACACCATAAACATCACATCACACTGCACCACATAAACATCACACCACACTGCACCACATAAACATCACACCACACCGCACCACACCATAAACATCACACCACACTGCACCACATAAACATCACACCACACCGCACCACACCCATAAACATCACACCACACCGCACCACACCATAAACATCACACCACACCGCACCACACCATAAACATCACACCACATTGCACCACATAAACATCACACCACACCGCACCACACCATAAACATCACACCGCACCGCACCACATAAACATCACACCGCACCGCACCACACCATAAACATCACACCACACCACATAAACATCACACCACACCGCACCACACCACATAAACATCACACCACACCGCACCACACCATAAACATCACATCACACCGCACCACACCATAAACATCACATCACACTGCACCACATAAACATCACACCGCACCGCACCACATAAACATCACACCGCACCGCACCACACCATAAACATCACACCGCATCGCACCACATAAACATCACACCGCACCGCACCACACCATAAACATCACATCACACTGCACCACATAAACATCACACCGCACCGCACCACACCATAAACATCACATCACACTGCACCACATAAACATCACACCGCACCGCACCACACCATAAACATCACACCGCACCGCACCACATAAACATCACACCGCACCGCACCACACCATAAACATCACACCGCACCGCACCACATAAACATCACACCACACCGCACCACACCATAAACATCACATCACACCACATCACCTCCATCACACCGCACCACACCATAAACATCACATCACACTGCACCACATAAACATCACACCGCACCGCACCACATAAACATCACACCGCACCGCACCACACCATAAACATCACACCGCACCGCACCACATAAACATCACACCACACCGCACCACACCATAAACATCACATCACACTGCACCACATAAACATCACACCGCACCGCACCACACCATAAACATCACACCACACCACATAAACATCACACCACACCGCACCACACCACATAAACATCACACCACACCGCACCACACCATAAACATCTCATCACACTGCACCACATAAACATCACACCGCACCGCACCACACCATAAACATCACATCACACTGCACCACATAAACATCACACCGCACCGCACCACACCATAAACATCACACCGCACCGCACCACACCATAAACATCACATCACACTGCACCACATAAACATCACACCGCACCGCACCACACCATAAACATCACATCACACTGCACCACATAAACATCACACCGCACCGCACCACACCATAAACATCACACCGCACCGCACCACACAATAAACATCACATCACACTGCACCACATAAACATCACACCGCACCGCACCACACCATAAACATCACACCACACCACATAAACATCACACCACACCGCACCACACCACATAAACATCACACCACACCGCAACACACCATAAACATCACATCCCGCCGCACCACATAAATATCACACTGCACCACATAAGCACCACACCGCACCACACCATAAACATCACACCACACCGCACCACATATACATCACACCGCACCACATAAACATCACACCACACCAATCGCACCTCACCATTAACATCACATCACACCGCACCACATAAACATCACACCACACCACATAAACATCACACCGCACCACACCATAAACATCACACCACACTGCACCACATAAAAATTGCACCGCACCACATAAACATCACACCGCACCACATAAACATCACACTGCACCACATAAACACCGCACCGCACCACACCATAAACATCACACCACACCGCACCACATAAACATCACCCCGCACCACATAAACATCAAACCACACCGCACCACCTAAACATCACACCACTACGCACCGCCTAAACATCACACCACACCGCACCACATAAGCATAACACCACACCGCACAACATAAACATCACACCACACCTCACCACACCATAAACATCACACCACACCACACCGCACCACACCATAAACATCACATCACACCGCACCACATACACATCACACCACACCGCACCACATAAACATCACACCGCACCACGTAAACACCACACCGCACCACACCATAAACATCACACTACACTGCACCACACCATACACAAAACATTACGTCGGACCAAACCAGACTACATCACACTGCAACGCGTCACTTTCCAAATTCCTCCACACCACGCTGCTTTGAAGAACACCAAACCACTCCAAACCAAACCGGACCACACCAAACCACAATGAACCACAGCACACGTATCATACTGCACCACACCAAGCAACGCCATTCTGCACCATTATATATCACTATTGATGTATTCTCTATTTCGACAAATTCAATGCTACCACCCACTTCACCATCCATCTGTTGCACTCTTCTCTGGAATATCTTGATGTACGGGGGTTCTCCTGGCTTGCGCTAGGAAGTTGAAGTGACAGACTCCAGTGATCGTTTCCAATGAACTTTATTCACGCACTGACCTCTACAGTGGTGAAAATCAGCAACAGCAATTCGTATAGCGCTCACACAGCTTCACTCTGCTTACAGTACTGCAGAGGCTCGCTAGCACACAGCAGAAACTCGCTACCTCGAGAGTCAAAGCTCTCACCTTTAACTCTGTCGTATCTGCTGCTCTCCCTCTCTCACTCGCTTTCGCTCCTTATATACCTTTACACAATTTCTAGAAACTACCAGCACGATGTCGAACATACTCCCACATTCCTAACTGCGACGCGACGGACGTACTGTGTCACAACAAGCTAATATTAGCCTAACTCGGTCGCGCGCGGGTCAAGGCCGTGACCTGACTGATAAACACGCCTACACGGTGCCAGTAGGTTCGAGAAAACGTCACAACATAGCTCCTCCCCTAAAGACCGAAACGACCTCGTCGGTCTCACTACATATATATCTCCACCATTAAATATACAAAGCACCATAAACTAACACCTCAAAAATACACAACTAGCAACAACATTATCATCAACAACAACAACAAAATACCGGAAAAGAGTCAATCCCCAGTCCAGGTAGTCCAAAAATTACAAAATGAGTGGCATAGATGCAGAAACCTGACACATGGGCGAAAGCTTCCTTGCGGTAGCATCTGCCCAGTCCATGGGGTCAATGTCTGCAAGACCACTGTCCATACTGTCACTGAAAATAAAGAACTCCTCACAGGAAGCGAGAGGGACGTGTCACACGCCGCCCTCGCCGCGTGTATGTCTGTACGTCCTCAGGGGTTGCTCCATCCTCGCTCTCGTCTTCCAAGGAAGGCCCTGATACAGAGTCTCTCTCAGTGGGCTCGTCGTCATCGGTTGGATCAGGGTGGCGCCGTGGTGACTGCCACCAGTCTGGCGGCAGGTCTCCCTGGTACCTCCAGAGGCGGGCACGGTTCACTATCCGGGGGCGGGCGCGAGGGTGTTGCTGGATGCGGTACACCCCTTCATGCACCTTGCCCATCACCTTGTAGGGTCCGGTCCACGGCCGGGCTAGCTTGGTGGTGCACCCCCTCTTGACCCGTGGGTTGTAGTACCAGACAGCGGTGCCCTCAGAAAGAGTCTGGTCGTCGGCCTTGCGGTCGTACCATGTCTTCATGCGATCTGCGCTCTGCTGCAGATGTGTCCTTGCGGACCTTTGTACCGCCTGCAGTGTATCCTGGAGTCGTGTTACGTACTGGGGCACGTCACGGGGGGTGTCTTCCAATGGTCGTGGCAGCACCAAGTCGGCTGGGAGCCTTAGCTCTCGTCCAAGCATCAGTCGACTGGGGGAGATGCCTGTAGCCTCCTGGACTGCTGAGCGGTAGGCCATCAGAGCGAAGGGCAGGTGCTGCTCCCAATCCGTCTGGTGGTCGCTGACACATTTAGAGAGGCACCCGACCAGGGTCCGGTTGTATCGTTCCACCATGCCATCTGACTGGGGATAAGCTGGCGTCGTGCGGGTCTTGTGAATCCCCATCAGGCGGCAGGTTTCCTGAAAGACCGCCGACTCGAAGTTTCTTCCCTGGTCTGAGTGCAGCTCCAAGGGCAGTCCAAAACGAGTGAAGAAACCCTCCACCAGAGCGTTGGCCACCGTCGTCGCCTCCTGGTTGGGGAGAGGGTATGCTTCGGGCCATTTGGTGAAGTAGTCCATGGCTACCAGAACGTATCGATTGCCAGACTCGGTTTCTGGAAGGGGGCCCAAGATGTCAACAGCTACCCTCTCCATTGGTGCTCCTGTCAAGTAGATTTGGGCAGGGCCATGACGGTGTCGACGGGGTCCTGTCCGCGAAGCACAAATATCACAGCGTCGGCACCAGTCATCCACAGCGGTGCGCCTCCCGACCCAGTAGTACCGCTCGCAGACTCTCTGATAAGTTTTCTTCCGCCCAAAATGGCCGGCTGCTTTGTTGTCATGCAGTTGTTTCAATGCTTCTTCCTGCAAAGTCTTGGGCAAAACTGGGAGTAGGCGATGGGTATCTCCCCTCTCGTTCACCCACTTTCGATGCAGGGCTCCGTCTTTCAACTGCAGGGCGTCCCACTGGTTCCAGTATGCCTTTGTCACGGGGCTAGTGGCGGCAACATCCCTCCATTCTGGGCGAACGGGGCTGTCCTCCATCCAATGCACGATGGGCTGCAGGTCTGAGTCCTGTCGCTGTGTGGCAGCCAGCGATGTCCCTTGTATACTGATCTGTCTTAAGGCGCCACAGCATGGCTCCAAAGGCACCTGTTCCTCCTCGTGCTTGACTGCTCGAATGCAGGCTCTGCAGTCGCAGGGGCGGCGAGAGAGTCCATCGGCGTTGCCATGGCTCTTACCGGGGCGGTGGAGGATCTTGAAGTCGTATTCTTGGATCCTTTGAAGCCATCTTGCCCATTGGCCTTCTGGGTCCCGGAACCGCATGAGCCACTGCAGGGATGAGTGATCCGTCCTCAGGGTGAACCGTCGGCCATACAGGTACGTGCGGAAGTGGGAGAAGGCCCTGACGACGGCTAACAGCTCCCTTCTCGTGACGCAATATCGGCGCTGTGAGCGCTCAAGGCGGGCGCTGTAATAGCCGATGACCCTCTCCTCACCATCCTGCACTTGCGATAGCACTGCTCCAAGTCCTGCGTCACTGGCGTCTGTGTCGAGGATGAAAGATTCCTCTCCCCTGGGGTAAGCTAGGACTGGAGAATCTGTGAGTCGACGCTTCAGTTCCTGGAAAGCTTCCTCGCACTCGGGAGTCCACTGGAACAGACTCTTCTTCCCTTTCATCTGATGTAACGGAGCGGCGACTTCCGAAAAGCCACGCACGAACCGCCGATAATAATTGCAGAAGCCCAGGAAGCTGCTGACTTCTGTGATGTTCCTGGGCGTCGGCCAGTCTTGTACGGCATGGACCTTTCCAGGGTCGGTGTGGATGCCCTTGGCCCCAACGACATGACCTAGGAAGGTGACCTCCCTCTGAAACAGCCGGCACTTCTTGGGGTGGAGTTTCAGCCCTGCCTTCTCAAGCCGTTGGAAGACGGCCTCCAGGAGACGGAACTCTTCATCAAGTGATGCGGCATACACGATCACGTCGTCCAGGTAGACAAGGACACCTCTCTGCAGGAGGTCTTGGAGGACGGTCTCCATGAGGCGTTCAAAGGTGGCTGGCGCATTGCACAGACCAAACGGCATCACAGAAAATTGCCACAACCCTCCATCCATGCAGAAGGCTGTCTTTTCTCGATCCCCAGGTTCAACCTCAACCTGCCAGTATCCACTTTTCAGGTCCAAAGTGCTGAACCACTTAGCACCTGACAGGGCATCCAGCGTAAGGTCGATCCGTGGCAGGGGATGGGAGTCCTTCTTCGTGATGTCATTCAGCCTGCGGTAGTCCACGCAAAATCTGAGGGAGCCATCCTTCTTCTTGACCAGCACGACAGGAGATGACCAGGGGCTGCTGGAGGGTTCGATGACTCCCTGCTCCAGCATTCTTCCGACTTCCTGTCGTGCTGCCTCCCGACTAGCGAGTGGGACAGGCCTAGGGGCTTGCTTGATGGGTCGTGCTCCTCCCACGTTGATGGAATGGCGTACAAGGCCTGTCCTACCATCGTCGTGCTCGCTCAAGGAGAAGGCTCCTACGTGATCCCTCAGGAGGTTGGTTAGTCGAGTCCGGTCAGTAGTATCCAGTTCCTTAGTTCCTTCTGCCATCATGGTTTGCAGGGCGTCTGGGAGCATAGTAGCCCGGTCATCCACTGCCTGTCCCGCCGTCATGGCCACCTTGAGGAGGCGCATCGATGGTGCTTGTGCGCCTCCGATCTGCACAGGTCGTCCATCAATAAGTAGGAGAGACCGTCCCCAGTCTATCACACAGCAGTGCTTCCGCAAAAAGTCTATCCCCAGGATGACGTCATCTTCTACATCGGCGATCACAAAGGGGTGAGAAACAACTAGCTCACCGGCCTTCACCTTCACTGTCACGACGCCGTGCACAGGGATCGGTCGGTGCATGACGTCAGTGAGCACCATCGCTGATTCCTCTCTTCTCTGGAAGGGGTACAGACCAGTCTTTATCACAGAAATGGTCGCTCCTGAGTCGATCAGTGCCTGATGACGGTTGCCGTCGATGTGCACCTCGATCGCCGGCCCTCCTGGGTCTACGCGGACACCCTTCAATCGATGACTGATGCGATGTGGGGCGGTGGAGGCAGAGGACGCCGGGCTATGCCCCTTAAGCCCGGCGCATCCTAGTTTTCCTGGGCTGTGGTGGTCTTCTTCCTTCCCTGTGGACAGCGGCGAGCGATGTGGCCTGTCTTGTCGCAATTATAACATCTGATCTGCCCTTGCTGTCCGTCCTGACGGGAAGAGCGGTTTTGCATCTTCTCCAACAACTCCGCCATCAGCTGGCGAAACTGGGTCAGAGAGATCATGTCGCCGTTACCCTCCGGCTTTTCCTGGCTGCCAATGGCTCTGATCCTGTGAGGGTGAGATGCTCGCTGGGTCGCTTCCTCGCGTTGAGCGATAGCCTCGACACGGAGAGCGGTGTTGACTGCTTCCGCCAAGGTAGAGGGAGCCAACACCTGTACTTGGTGTTTTGCTTCGTCGTCGGCGAGGGCATCTATGAACTTCTCCCGAGCCAAATCGTCGATTGCCTCCCTGTTAAAGGCAGGGTGCGCTCGCCTCACCAGCCTCTCGATGTCAGCTGCCAACTCGATGAGTGATTCTCCCTTTTTGCGCTTTCTAGTGTAGAGTGCTGCCTTAGCCTGGTCTGCATTTCGGGAATCTTGAAACCTGTCACGGAGGATCCGAACGAGGGCAGTGTAGTCGTTCCTGTCTTCGGGTGGAATGGTTTCCAGGACTGTCAGCGCTTGTCCCGTCAGGCTGGAGATGAGGAAACTCGCTTTCTCCCGCTCTCCCCAACCGTTGATCTGCGCGGTCACCTCGAACTGGATGTGGTAGGCATCCCACGGTGCCTTCCCGTCGTACGTTTGTGGCCGCTGCACTGGACGACCAGCTGGGGGGTATGCCTCTTCCTCGTTTGAGACGAACGGTGACGCCTCGGCTCGAAGTTGTTTGGAGGCCCAGTGGTTGTCTTGGGTGTAACGTCTGGCTGGATAGGAGAGGCTTGCTTTTGTTTCTTCTTTCTCTTCCAGCTTTTTCTCCAGTCTGCAGATGACGGTGTCAAGCCGGGTTACTTCCCCTTCAAGGGAGTCGAGGCGTGTTGCTTCTTGCTGGAGATTAGCATCAATGCGATCTACCTCCCCTTTTACTGCCTCGATTTCCCTCTGCAGTCCCTCTGTCCCGGTTTTGATGGTTTGCAGCAAATCTTCCTGACGCAGGCGATATTCCCTCTCCTCCGCCTCCTTCTGTTCACGGTATGCTGCCACTTCTGCCTTCTCCCGCTCGCGGTCTGCCTTCTCCTCTGCCTTCTCCTGCTCACGGTCTGCCTTCTCCTCTGCCTTCTCCCGCTCGCGGTCTGCCTTCTCCTCTGCCTTCTCCCGCTCACGGTCTGCCTTCTCCTCTGCCTTCTCCCGCTCACGGTCTGCCTTCTCCTCTGCCTTCTCCCGCTCGCGGTCTGCCTTCTCCTCTGCCTTCTCCCGCTCACGGTCTGCCTTCTCCTCTGCCTCCTTCCGCTCGCGGTCTGCCTTCTCCTCTGCCTTCTCCCGCTCACGGTCTGTCTTCTCCCTCTCGCGGTCTGCCTTCTCCCTCTCACGGTCTGCAGCTTCTTGCTGGCGACGCTTGGCTTCTTCTGCCTCTTTCCGTTCTCGGTGTCGTTTTTCCTCCTCCTGGGCTTCTCTCTGCTGTCTCTGTTGGTCGAGCAGGAGTTTCATCATCATTGCGATATCTTCCGTCGGTTGCTCTGACGCCTCTGCACGTGCAGCGGATCGTGTTACGCGTTTCTCGCCGTCCATTTCCGTCGTAGACTGTCACTGCTGTTCGCCGTCTGTGGAACCAATGTTGCACTCTTCTCTGGAATATCTTGATGTACGGGGGTTCTCCTGGCTTGCGCTAGGAAGTTGAAGTGACAGACTCCAGTGATCGTTTCCAATGAACTTTATTCACGCACTGACCTCTACAGTGGTGAAAATCAGCAACAGCAATTCGTATAGCGCTCACACAGCTTCACTCTGCTTACAGTACTGCAGAGGCTCGCTAGCACACAGCAGAAACTCGCTACCTCGAGAGTCAAAGCTCTCACCTTTAACTCTGTCGTATCTGCTGCTCGCCCTCTCTCACTCGCTTTCGCTCCTTATATACCTTTACACAATTTCTAGAAACTACCAGCACGATGTCGAACATACTCCCACATTCCTAACTGCGACGCGACGGACGTACTGTGTCACAACAAGCTAATATTAGCCTAACTCGGTCGCGCGCGGGTCAAGGCCGTGACCTGACTGATAAACACGCCTACACGGTGCCAGTAGGTTCGAGAAAACGTCACAACACATCTATCTCCGATTCATCCCAACGTCTTGCAAGACAAGGAAGACAGGCCATTGGGTGAATCTTGCTCATTATCTTCCCAATGTTGTCCTGTGATCAGATCTGCGGACATATAATGGAGATTCCTTCGCTGCTATCAAGTGAACACTGCTCTAGTGACAATAGACATTAAAGATTTAAAAAATAAACCAGCAACAAAAGACATTCCAAGGCAAGTTCTGAGCACAAGCGAATAAGTAGATGCGATGCATTCTCCAGCAATCTTTGGACCACCTCTGCACCTTTCCTTCATCTCGAGTTCCTGTCAATCCCATAATGTCACCGTATTGATCTGCAACGGACAGCGCCTCTGCAGTGACCACTGGGGCTTCCCGTTGGCCGTGGAACACGCCATTACCAACTGCAGGGGAGATGGAGGGCGGAGAGGCCGGGTACTTTCTCACGTCAGCCGTCAGTCATTTGACATTGCTACCAACCAGCGACGTCAAAACTTCGGCTACCCAGGTGCAAGCGATGTTCGACGTAGGGAACAGCGAAAAGGCAGGAGTGGGGTGGGGGAATTCATTCGTTTTTCCACTGCCTATAGGTGCAGAAAAGACAGCGATGAATACTGATGAATATCCGCACTGAATGTCAGCAGACTGACAGCCTGTTGCCGTCCAAACAGCGCCACGGGCACACGAAGTGGGTCATGACGTCTTCATCGCCCACGTCACTAACACGTCGCCCTTTTGACGTCAGCAGGCAACAGCGTCATCAAATCCTCCTCATCGATTGGACATCGTCCTCCGCCGCGCAAACGATGGCTCCCTCCCGATTCAGTGCCGCTCCTGTAGCCGTCAATGCGTCGTTAATTATGCATCGATTTTGTTGTTAGGCTTTTTCTCTTTATTAGATATATCCGATACCGATGTAAACTGCAGTCCAGTTTACCATGAGACAGGAACGTTACATTGGGGTGAAAAGCATGGTTGTATCTTCTGACATTGTCAATCATGACTTTCTTTCTCCTGTCCTCGGTTCTGTGACGCTCTAAGCCAAAAAAGGGCGTAAGTCCCGGCGATCCAATTTGAGTAAATTAAGGAGGGGGGAAGGGGGGGGGCAGGGGGAGGGGGAGGGGGGGGGGCAGTGACGAAATGAAGTTTTTGAGAATGTATGTATGACTGTTTTATGTCCTATCGATCACTCTCTTTAGGATTTGTCGTAAAAACCACGAATAAAATATTCTGGATCATTGTCATGAAAATGATATGGAGCAAAATCTTGAAACATTCATAAATTCATCTTTTAATCTGAGTTATTTACAAATTTACTGATTTTGAAATGAGGCAGAGAAATGTTTTGTTTTTTAAGCACATTGGGATCATACTACTTCAACTGTGGTGTCGCTTAGATCGCGAAGAAAGTAAGCGCGAGGTGACAATCCTTTCAAGTGGTCTCTTCTTCTTTGTGATGACGTGACAAGATCTACGTCAGCATGTCCCCGTGCCGTGGGCTACCGACGTTTTCCGTCTGAGTAACAGTCGAGGAATTCACTCGAATCCGGGAAGACGACCGACGTGCAGGGTGCATTGCTCTCGACTCAGTCGCTCTGTCAGAATGCAGACCCTGACTTCCTGCCTATCCCCCTGGGGCTTGTGGCTGGGCAGGTCGGCCTGATCGCCTTGGGCCTGCAGAGTGCGTCATATGTACACCCCGCTTCACGTCGTGTCCCTGGGCCCCCTGGCGGAGGGAGGGCGAGGAAGACGAAGGGATCGTATTTGACAGGCAATCTCCAGCGACACACTAGCGCTGGCTCTTGCAAACACGGGCCAGGCCCGAGTGTCA
>JAWQFJ010002284.1:5000-7500 GCA_034096865.1 Theodoxus fluviatilis
CGTATCCGCAACCTCCCTGGGAAAGTATGGGTGCTATTTTAACCCCTGAACTTTTGCAAATGCCCTTGAGAGTGCAGTCTTGTCTTCGGTGACAGTTTTAAAGAGTCACTACACTGTTAAGTCACAATTTTGGGTCTTACACACCCAGAAGCTCCGGAAACACAAGAAACGTCTGTTGTTGCGTTATCTGCACAGCAGCCGCTATCTGCACAGCAGCCGCTATCTGCACAGCAGCCGCTATCTGCACAGCAGCCGCTATCTGCACAGCAGCCGCTATCTGCACAGCAGCCGCTATCTGCACAGCAGCCGCTATCTGCACTGCAGCCGCTATCTGCACTGCAGCCGCTATCTGCACAGCAGCCGCTATCTGCACAGCAGCCGCTATCTGCACAGCAGCCGCTATCTGCACTGCAGCCGCTATCTGCACAGCAGCCGCTATCTGCACAGCAGCCGCTATCTGCACAGCTGCGGGAAATTTTTGGTAGGCTTCCAGATTCAGTGTGCCGCACTCGGAAATCGGCAGCCAATTTTTTGTCGGTCCATTTTCTAAACATCGATTTACTAAATAAGTGAGCACTACCTGCGGCATCACTGGAACGAAAAGAGCGTGATATTGTGCAATCTACCCATGATGAGGACTTGGTGGGGAGTGCTTATTAACGTGGTAACCAGGCATAAATTAGAAAATTAAAGTATCGTCGCAGAATTTTTGCAATACGTTTCTTTCATTGAAAAGAATTAGACCAGTATTATCAACAACAACAAAATAGACATGTGGAAATCGACGTTAAATGCTATTTTTCCGCAGTCGTGCAGATAACCACTGTCTGTGCATAATGTGTCACAGCAATTGTCCGCTCTCCATTCCAATCAGAGCTCTCTGCCTCGTTGCTCACTCTATTCTGGGAGTTCAAGAGAGTTCCTAAGACAGAGCCGAAATCCAAAGGTGGTTAGACAGAATCATTTCGAAACATTAAGCAGATACTTCTCTAAGGCCTCAGGAAGTAAGACTTCATGGGTTTCCATTGTAGACACTGTTTTAGAGAACTGCGTAATCTGAAGAAAAAAAAGTTAACTATAAGCATTGCGCCAGCAACTGGTTTCCCCCTTAGGACCTGTAGGAAAAAAGGTCAAGTTCTCAAATGAAACGCCAGATTGCTGTGAAACAAATGAAACGCCAGATTGCTGTGAAACAAATGAAACGCCAGATTGCTGTGAAACAAATGAAACGCCAGATTGCTGTGAAACAAATGAAACGCCAGATTGCTGTGAAACAAATGAAACGCCAGATTGCTGTGAAAAATGGTGTCAGAGAAATCGACACAAGATGGAAGATTAGTGCATATCAAGTTAAGAGAAAGTTCAAGAGACTCTCATTTGAAGCTAAAGAGGAAGAACATGACAGTGAACTTTGCCTTGATTTATCAAAGAAAGAAAATGCTGTACATGCATAAGGAACACAAATTCATGCTGTGAAAAGATGAAGTGCAAAAAAGATGTGTTATTACGTCATGCGGTTTTCTCAATGATCCCAACCACAATGTATTTCTACTGGTGAGAGAAAATACTGCTCCTCTGTGTGACCATCCTCATTCAACTTCTGTCTTTCCTTTTTCATCCTTTTCTCCTCCCCCTCTCAAACATTTACGAAGAGAGAGAGAGAGAGAGAGAGAGAGAGAGAGAGAGAGAGAGAGAGAGAGAGAGAGAGAGACCCAGAATTACCACCGACGGAACTTTAATGGGGAGTGATGGCAATATCCAACGTAAGCCTATTTTCCTGTCACAGCCTTCTTCCTCGTTGCAGTAAAAATCCTAATTTCACAGTTTTTTCGAGCGTACAGAGCTGACACAATCCGTCGGCGGTTGAAAACCACTTAGTAACAAAAAACTAAGCTTTCGCTGGTTCCCGCGCAAAGCCAGCCAGCCATGTTGGTCACGTGACAGTGAGAGCCGTGTGGGAGAGAGCTGTGAATCCAGATAGTTTTCTGATCTTGGAGGACGCAATGGTATTTTCCTTCCAATCTCATCCCTGAGCGACGACTGTAAGTGGAACTGACAGCTGTGTTGGGAGATGAGAGAGGGTTCTTCTTCCTGCAAATTTCGGTCAAGATGAACAGAGAGCAGACGACGCACATGACAGTTGTGGTGTAATTGCCAGGTTGAAGCTCTAGGCCGGTCCGGCAGGAGGCAATTCCACACGTTCCATGTCGCCACCCACAGCGTGCATCATTGTGGCAGCAGTCAATCGCGCTTCGCATCGGGCAAAAAACAAACAAAACAAACTCTCATAAAACCAGTTGTGGTTACGGTAAACTAGTTGAATTCCTAAATACTATTTGTAAAAACATTAACTGAATAACTCTAAGCCACAATTTCAATGCTTATGTTGCGTGTATTGAGTTGTATTTTTCCTCCTTATGCAATTTTTCCTCATTATACGTTTCTTTTTTCCGGTTTTTTTCCAATTATGTATATTATAGTTGGTTTTGTTGTTAATATT
>JAWQFJ010002284.1:12500-17500 GCA_034096865.1 Theodoxus fluviatilis
TGTAGCTATTGTACGCTTCTGACGACTTGCTGACATCGCACCCGATCTGCCGGTTTCCTGTTTTTGAATTCCTGCAGTCCAACCCTGGTTCGCTTTTGTCTTTGTCTGAAACCAGCGCCGTCCAATCAGGCGATGGCTCCCAAGGGACGTAACTCCCTGAATGTGTCGCCGGAATTGTCCCGCTTGACTGCCAGTTTTCATGCATATTTTCGTAGGCGCGCAGCAATTTGCTCGCTGATGGCGGGGGTTTGGTAGGTCGTCACCATCGGCACTGGGGTTATCCCTGGCTGTGACGCAAAACGCTTTGTCCGTCGAGGGCGCGGCCAATGAAGCCCGCACAGAAAACCTGCCCCATGCCAGCATACTTTATTCAGTAGCCATTGCCTGCGTTGAGAGTGACGGCACTTTTCCCAGATCCGCTTCCGTACAAGCAAACTAAACTCGTCACGCCTGCCAAGTTGGGATGGCGAAGTGGCCAGATCCGAAAGACCCGTACATGCCATATTGTTGGTCTAGCGCAAACAAAGGCATACCTGAGGAGTCAGCCAAGCGCGTGATGAGAAAACAGATCGAGCAGATGTAGAATGGACCCGAGTTGAGATGAGATTAATGAAAACAATGACACTTGCCACTGCAGGTCATGAAAATATTTCCATGGAATGGTGCATTGACTTCTCCGAGAACCAGAACTAGATCACGTTGCTGTTTCTTTCAGGTAATGATTTATGTGTTATCCGAGCAGAATTCTAAAATGTCCTCAGGTACAAAAGATCCAGGCTTATTCATCTGATACAATCTAGATGAACGGAATGACTACGCCGTTCATGCACGACCAACCAGAAATCAATCAAGCGTTTGCAGTTATTGCAGTTGGCGTAACTGATATGGATTTTTCAACATCAGCAGTTATTTTCAGTGGCAAGCATATCCAGACATTTCAGTGCACACCAGGCACAAGGAAACAGCGGTGGCAGCCAGACATATCCGTCAAATCAAGTCATGCTGCCGGTAAAGATCACGCCATATAAATAAATAATTTTGCACTCGGTGCCTTTCAGGTAAAGGGCCACATGACCTGGGATGCTATGCAATAAGAGGTCGATACACTGGAGGGGAAAAGCAAACTCGCGTTTGAAAAGGAGCGTCGGCCCAGCTTGATACCGTGGTGGGGACGTAATCAGAATATGCACTCGCCGCTCTCTGCGGCTGGGTAAAGAGACTCGCGAGCTGATAAACCGTGCAGGAAGTCGATGAACTCGGGCGCCTTGGCAAAGAATTACCAGCATGCGGTCTGAAACAGACAAACACGGACGCCTCGCTGAAACAGACACGAAAATCCGACGACGTGGACACGAAGCAGACTCCGGTCAAGCACGAAGCAGACACTACCAGCAGCTGTGATAGACGGGGGTCGGCAGAAATTGACACCGGCTGCGGTTGGACGCGAGTCGATAAAGGGAGACAACCCTTGCCGGCGTTGTTCTTTTCGGGCCGCGTGTTTGCAGTGCGGGGGCTGTGCTGGGGTGGAGTCAGTTTCACCTTCCTGCTTTCAAAGCGGTGGCCTAGCTCCCTCGACACGCTTTCTGCCTCGCTGCTTTTGTCAGCAGAATCCATCTCCTCACCCACAGAAACCCCCTCAACTTCAACCACCTACACCCGAACATCACCTCTATCCCCAACCCCCTGCAACCGGAAGTCGCTATTAAAAGCTGGACGAGCCGGTGAGAAGTTGATCTGCTGTTGTGGTAATCCTCCATCATCTGCGAGCAACTGCAATTTGGCTTGACTCATTGATGTCCTGATGCCTGCCCTGCGTTCGTATTTAACTAGTGCCTCTCAGCATGGATGTCCATTCGAGATCGTTTGTCTCCTCCTCGGAAAGGCTTCCACAAACGGGCCACTCTAGTGGATTCAACCGAGGAGAGGGGTGTGAGAAAGTCAAGCTGGCGAGAAACACAAACTGGCGGGACAAGACATCTTATTTTGTCTTCGTTCTCACGATTTTTTTGTGTCCGAAACGTCAATGTATTTTGTCATTTTATGAATGAATCTGCGAATTAAATGAAAATTTACCAACTAAGATCGCTTGCCAGTCAGATGCTATTGCTTACTAGTTTTTATGGTCTGCCGGCTTGGCCGTCTTTCCACACCCCTCTCCTCGGACGAGTCCACTGGTGTGGCCCGTTTATGGATTCCGTCTCCTCCTACTATTGTATATAGTTTTAAAAAAGAAATCGCTCTACGTAAGTGACAAAAGGTTAATAATCAAAGAAAAAGCTGACCTAACGGGTAAAATGATTCGAGTCGATTGCCTGCTTCCTATTTTCTTTGACATGGCAGGTGTTTGTAAATTTGTAGCGCCGACAATTTTGTACTCTTTTTATTTTCTTTAGCGTGAAAGACAGCAGAGAATATGGATAACACACACACACACACACACACACACACACACACACACACACACACACACCTATATATATATATATATAGGATGACCAACTTTTCCAGCAGATGTTGTCTGGTGCAGACTTTGATCGTAGATATTAAAATGCTATTTTTTTCTCTCTTATATTTTACGCAGAATACTGTCTCGCTCATCAAGGTTCACCCCACCAACCCGATAGTTTTGAAAGTTCTCTACACACCCGAGAAACCAACCACAATATTGTGACTCGCCATTGCCTAACGAAAAAAAAAGAGCGGTTATAGATACTGTAACAGGCAGAAATTCTTCAGCGCGGCAGCAAAGGGCAAATAGAGTGCATCACAGCCTATGAAGTTGCTATGCATCAACTTAAGGCCGTTCTTAATCCGGGAACACTTCGCTCACGAACTTGTCCAGAGAGTATGTAAAGATCGCCTGACGGGAGTTGTCTGCCCGAATCACAGTTACACGAGGGGCCGCGTAGTATCTCGTTCAACACTGAGGCTCAACTTTCCACTGGATTCGACTTTGACTCACAACTCTATTTGAATGTTTTACCATTTTTAATTACCTGTTGATCTTTTCTCCATAGTGCTTGGAGAAATTAATACTGTTATTTAGTTACGGTTTCTTCTTATGTGAGTCTGTAATTCTCAAAATGAGCGTTTTCATGCGAGCAGAGGAAAAACTGGCGATTTGTGCGCCCGGCCAGAGCATAACCTGGGAACACTACGTACACTGCAAACCTGAGGTGCGTTCAGGCTTCGACTCCGCAGGAACTGCGAAGGTGCAGCATAGTTGGCACTCAACTACACGCGGCCTTGAACGACTCGACTGCGAAGCGTCTACAGCAACATAGCGGACAAGAGGAGGTTAGCGTTGATGGCAGCTCTATCTTTCTTTCTCTCTTCCTTCCTTCTTTCTTCCTTCCTTCCTTCCTTCCTTCCTTCCTTCCTTCCTTCTTTCTTTCTTTCTTTCTTTCTTTCTTTCTTTCTTTCTTTCTTTCTATCTATCTATCTATCTATCTATCTATCTATCTATCTATCTATCTATCTATCTATCTATCTATCTATCTATCTATCTATCTATCTATCTATCTATCTATCTATCTATCTATCTATCTATCTATCTATCTATCTATCTATCTATCTATCTATCTATCTATCTATCTATCTATCTATCTATCTATCTATCTATCTATCTATCTATCTATCTATCTATCTATCTATCTATCTATCTATCTATCTATCTATCTATCTATCTATCTATCTATCTATCTATCTATCTATCTATCTATCTATCTATCTATCTATCTATCTATCTATCTATCTATCTATCTATCTATCTATCTATCTATCTATCTATCTATCTATCTATCTATCTATCTATCTATCTATCTATCTATCTATCTATCTATCAGTCTATCAGTCTGTCTGTCTGTCTGTCTGTCTGTCTGTCTGTCTGTCTGTCTGTCTGTCTGTCTGTCTGTCTGTCTGTCTGTCTGTCTGTCTGTCTGTCTGTCTGTCTGTCTGTCTGTCTGTCTGTCTGTCTGTCTGTCTGTCTGTCTGTCTATCTATCTATCTATCTATCTATCTATCTATCTATCTATCAATCTATCTATCTGTCTGTCTGTCTGTCTGTCTGTCTGTCTGTCTGTCTGTCTGTCTGTCTGTCTGTCTGTCTGTCTGTCTGTCTGTCTATCTATCTATCTATCTATCTTTCTTGTCTTTCTTTCTTTCTTTCTTGTCTTTCTTTCTTTCTTTCTTTCTTTCTTTCCTTCCTTCCTTCGTTCCTTTTTTCTGTCCTTCCTTCCTTCCTTCTTTTTTCTTTCCTTCCTTCCCTCCCTCTTTCTTTCTTCTTTCTTTCCTTCTTTCTTTCTTCCTCTCTCTTTTCATTTTTTCCTTCCTTTTTTCCTAAACAGAAAAAACAGAGGTAAAGGTGCTTGTTCTCGTATTGCGACCTTTGACCCACTCTATCCAGTAGTCTGGCCGACCGTGCAGGCGCCCCAGAAGACCTGGCAACCAGCTCCCTCCATGCCTCTCTGCTCTCTGACTCTCAGGGCGTCGCCCAGCTTCATGGCTGTCCATACTGGGATGTTATCCTCCCACCCTTTTCTCTGCCTGCCTCTCCGCCTTACACCCTGCACTGTGCCTTGCAGGACTGTCTTGACAAGTCCAGCGGGACGTGAGAAGTGCCCACACCACTTCGGTTTGCGCCTCCTTACTGTGGTTAGGAGGGCTTCATAGGGCCCGTGGGTCAGCCTGATGCTGTTTCTCACTTCCTCGTTGGTGATTTAGTCTTTGTTTGAGAAACCGAGGGGTTTTCAAAATAATTTAATCTCTGTGACTTGAATCCTCTTTTCCATGACCACTGTTAAGATCCACCATTCACAGGCATACAGGAACATCGAGATGACCGTTGATGGGGGTTGAAACCCCGCAGTTGTTTCCTTGTGTGTGGCCTACTTTCATCGCCATTTGCAACCCCACCTCATCTCCATGGGAAGCATGTAAGCAGGCTGCCAATGACTGCGCCAGGACGGGTACACGGTTGTACTCCTGGAGTGGAAAAAGCC
>JAWQFJ010002284.1:26162-41162 GCA_034096865.1 Theodoxus fluviatilis
GAGGAATAAACTCGTTGCGTTATGAATGGTAATGATATGGAATGCCCGGAAGCTGAGCCCAATCCATGAAGAGCTGTATCGACTAGACAGCGACAAGCTGATCAATAAGAACCAGTCACACACGGCCATGAGATGATTCCTTACCATCGTGATGATAGGGAGACAACGTCATTTTGAGCATGACAGAGCCAGATATTTCTGTGAAGTACTGCCCTTTATCTTTTCACTTCAGTGGGAGTGAGTCAGTTAAAAGTTGATAGTTTCTACTGACATATATCTTTTCCATGGCAAGACTACACAACAGAGTAGTTTAGGTGTGAGGGCTGCTTTTCTTATTATAACTGCATTGTGTCTTATTTCATGGCGTTTTCATTGACAAAGGAAGAGGGAATTATCACAGGACTATTTTCTGTTGGCGGCTGTCCTGTCATCATGGTCTTGATCGTGGTCGACGTCGTCATTATACTCTTTGTTATCCTCCTCCTCCTCCTCCTCCTCCTCCTCCTCCTCCTCCTCCTCCTCCTCCTCCTCCTCCTCCTCCTCCTCCTCCTCCACCTCCTCCTCCTCCTCCTCCTCCTCCTCCTCCTCCTCCTCCTCCTCCTCCTCCTCCTCCTCCTCCTCCTCCTCCTCCTCATCATCATCATCATCATCATTATCATCATCATCATCATCATCATCATCATCATCATCATCATCACCACCACCACCACCACCATCTCCTCCTCCTCCTCCTCCTCCTCCTCCTCCTCCTCCTCCTCCTCCTCCTCCTCCTCCTCCTCCTCCTCCTCCTCCTCCTACTCCTCCAACTCCTCCTCCAACTCCTCCTCCTCCTCCTCCTCCTCCTCCTCCTCCTCCTCTTCGTCGTCGTCGTCGCCGTCGCCGCCGTTCTTCATGTTCATCGTACTTCATTCCTTAACATGTAATAACCTTTTTATATCTCAACGTGTTCCTTTTACGTTAGTAACCCATCTATAAACTCACCCTCTGCATTTCTCATGCCTGGAATCCTGTCGCATTTTCTGCCAAACTACGGACACCAAGCCCTTACCGCCAAACATCCAACGCCAGACATGAATGCAAAGATAAGCATCCTAGTGAACAACATACGGGTACACGCAGCCTCCAGATGATCAAGTCATTTTTCTGACGTCAGATGGGGGTGCAATCAACATCCTGGGGAGGTGGAAACACGCGCCAATATCCCGGCTTGCACTGAGAGTATCCTAGGGGGCGCTTCGAGCGAAAAGGCGGGAAAACATGACCGTCCCAGGATTCATTTCGAATATCGAACACAAATCCGTGGGGGCGATGGAGACGTGGGAGGGGAAAGGAGTGCCGTGTGTTTGCTGACACAGACGGCAAGATATTCTCGGTCTCCATGACCGAAGCCAAGGGCAGAAACTGGGAAGATAGATGCCTGAAGTAAGGCAGACGAAATGGAGGGAGCTTGTGTCTGAGCCCGAAATGGGTTTGACTAGCGTCTCCATTTTCCCACTAGTGGTAGGGAGCCAGGGGCACGTTCAGACAACTATTATAGGTATTCACTGTAAGTCTCATGCCAACCAGCCATTTTGTCTTATCAAGTCAAGGCAAAAGTAAATAGATAATGAATTCTTTCAGGAGGATGCGAGATATAAATGACTGAGTGGTGACGAAATAAATGCATCGAAGAAAAATGAATGTATGATAGAATGAACAAATACACAAAGAAATGTGCGAATGAGTAAATGTGAGTGCATGAATGCATGAATGAATGATTGAATGGTCGAATGAATAATATTGTTTTGGTAAGCGAGAAAATGAAAGTACAAATTAATGCATGAATGAAACAATGTATCAAATGAAAAACTTTCGGACAAGAAAAAATGCCGAAGCCAAAAACTTCTATGAATAAATATCCTAATTAAACCTCCCTCTCCACAGGAGAATTTCCAACTGCCTTCAAGAAATCCATCATATTCACACTCTTGAAGAAACCATCCCTCGACAAGGAAAATCTGACTATTTACAGACCTGTAGCCAATCTTGCCTTTCTCTCAAAGGTGTTGGAAAAGGTGGTTGGACGCAGACTGACTCAACATCTTTTCGAAAACAGCCTATTTGAGCCCTTCCAGTCAGCCAACAGACCGCACCACAGCACAGAGACGGCACTCATTAAAATCCACAATGACATCATGATGGCAATGGACGAGAGAAAGATCATGCTCTTGATCATGCTGGACCTCTCAGCAGCCTTTGACACCATCGACCACCAGATGTTGTTAAAGAGACTAGAAGAAAGGATTGGGATCAAAGAAGTGGCCCTATCATGGTTTAGATCCTATCTCAGTGAGCGCATGCAGTGCGTGCAAGTGAACAACGCCACGTCATCACCGTGGATCCTGGAGTGCGGCGTACCACAGGGCTCCGCCCTCAGACCGCTGCTCTTCACCATCTACATCCTGCCTGTTGCAGATATCATGAGAAAACATGAGATCCCGTTCCACATGTACTCTGACGACAATCAACTCTACGTTAGTGCAAACCATGACCAAATTGCAACATCAGTGCAGCGACTGCACAAGTGTGTCATTGACATTAGGAAGTGGATGTCATCGAATCTGCTGAAGCTGAATGATGACAAGACAGAGTTCCTCATTCTGGGAACCCGGCAACAGCTTCAGAAAATGGGCCAGGTCAGTCTGCGGATAGGTGACAGCATCGTCACTCCAACAAAATTAGCCCGCAATCTCGGAGTCGTATTTAACTCCGAGATGGACTTCTGCTGCCATATCACACGTGTGTGCCAGACATGCAATTTTCATCTGCTAAACATCAGCAAGATTAGGAAATACCTGACGCAGCCTGTCATCAAGACTCTTGTCACCAGTCTGGTCCTATCCAGGCTTGACTACGGGAACGCTGTATTGTACGGCAGTCAATCAAAACACCTGGATCGACTCCAAGCCATCCAGAACAGAGCAGCTCACCTCATCACTGGAGGCAGGAAGCACTGTCGAATGACACCACTGCTCCACAAACTTCACTGGCTTCCTGTTAGGCAGCGTATAGCCTTCAATGATCCTCACTAAAACCGAGTGCTGCCAGACCATTCCTACCGCCCCATTGTACCTGCAGCAGCTGCTCTCTCGACACTGCCCCCCTAGAAATCTGAGGTCTGGTGCTTCTCATCTCCTCAGGGTGCCACCGACAAGGTCTTCATCGGGGGATCGAGCTTTCCGCTCTGCTGCACCAGTGCTATGGAATCAACTGCCAGAGGCGTTGCGTTAGGAGCCAAAGCAGAAGAAGGTCAGAGAAAGCCTCAAGACGTGCCTTCTCCGCCAAGCGCGTCTTGCTGACTAGGGGATCCTAGTCGACCCCTACTAGGGACATCCTAGCACAATAGAAAATTCGTGACATTTTTTGTGTGTGCATGCGCCACTGAGCAGCCTTTGGGCTGGAAGTGCGCGCAATATAAGTACATTATACATACATACATACATACATACATACATACATACATACATACATACATACATACATACATACATACATACATACATACATACATACATACATACATACATACATACATACATACATACATACTTCAAGTATTCACAGACTACAGTAGAGAGAACTCGGAGTGCAAGTCTCCGCCAAATAAGCCACAATTTCGTTTTCACGGCCTACGTAGTTCAGGAAAATGTTCTGCTAGCCAGGCGTGACGCAACAACGTTTAGTTCAGTCATGTTTAGCATGCGCCTGCTTTCGCCTCTGAGTGCCGAATGCATACGGCGACGTCATCAATAGTTTGACGTCATCAGCTTCGTGATGCCGAAAAAATGTCTCTTTCTGCTTCTAATTCCGAAACGAGATGACAGATAATCTCCAGAATTTAATGAATTGTTCCT
Organism: Theodoxus fluviatilis; assembly: GCA_034096865.1. Taxonomy (NCBI): domain Eukaryota; kingdom Metazoa; phylum Mollusca; class Gastropoda; order Cycloneritida; family Neritidae; genus Theodoxus; species Theodoxus fluviatilis. Next base: position 30,056 of record JAWQFJ010002284.1, read on the forward strand.
TGGGTAACATCCTAAACTTGCACTAAATGTAATCAGAATCCGGTTTGAACTTTTTGAGTTATTTAGCCGAATAACAAACTAATGAACTAAAAATGAACTAACCGAGGTAAAAACATTACCTCTTTGGCCTAGATAATAACGCCCATAATGTACAAAAACCTCACAGAGTCGTATATCACAAAAAGCGCAACGGGAAGTTGAATGTTTACCATGGGAGCAATGCAAGAAATAGAGTTGTTTATTTCCTCTCTATTGACTCCCATGGTTGAAGTTGCAGACTCTACATTGAGATGTGCACAGTCTGCTTGGCCTGAAGAAGGAGCCAGACACCAAAAGCTTGCCAGCTCAAAACCATCGCCACGCTCGATGAGCAAACGCCCCTTGTGCTAACTCGGCAGCTTTAGTCAAGAGAGCGAACGCTCGCCTCGGTCGATGCCTGTAGGGAAAGCGAATGCTCGCCTTGATGCCTGTAGGGAAAGCGAACGCTCGCCACGATGCCTGTAGGGAAAGCGAACGCTCGCCTCGGTCGATGCCTGTAGGGAAAGCGAACGCTCGCCACGATGCCTGTAGGGAAAAGCGAACGCTCGCCACGATGCCTGTAGGGAAAGCGAACGCTCGCCACGATGCCTGTAGGGAAAGCGAACGCTCGCCACGATGCCTGTAGGGAAAGCGAACGCTCGCCACGATGCCTGTAGGGAAAGCGAACGCTCGCCTTGATGCCTGTAGGGAAAGCGAACGCTCGCCACGCCCGATGCCTGTAGGGAAAGCGAACGCTCGCCACGATGCCTGTAGGGAAAGCGAACGCACTCCACGCCCGACAAAACCAGTGCTCGCTACGGTCATCTGCAGAGCGAACACTTCAGAGCGAGCGCTCGATCCAAACCGCCCTTTTCAGGGCTGCATAGCTCTACAAGAGAGATTAGAACACGTCGGTCCTGCTGTCACCACTCTCGTTGATTCTTAACGATCCATCCCCGGCACCTCTGGGTGTTTTATTTTATTTTTTGCAATCCTTTCTTTTGAGCATTATCTAAATTGATTCAAACTGACCGTGCTCACAGCGTAGGGGCGGGCTACAGTGAAAGCTGGCGGCGACGCACTTCCCTTATGATCAAAACTGGAGCAGGAACAGCGCACCAGTAGCGGAAGAGGAGAGAAGTTGAAAGCGATGCGACTGGTGCTCAACCCCGTCATACACGAGACGATTCATCACGTTCCACACGTCCCACACGTTCCTCACTGGCACTCTCAGTGTTCGTCATTGTGGCAGCCAGTCTCGGTTCGTATTAGTGGAGCAAGAGCGTCAGTAGTGCTCTGCGATTGGGAGATATTTTTGTCGTGTGGACGGCGTCAGTGCGTAGGGTGTTGACGCTTTCCACACGACGCTTCATGTACAGTACTCATCGCTTTCCACACGACGCTTCATGTACAGTGCTCATCGCTTTCCACACGACGCTTCATGTACAGTGCTCATCGCTTTCCACACGACGCTTCATGTACAGTGCTCATCGCTTTCCACACGACGCTTCATGTACAGTGCTCATCGCTTTCCATACGACGCTTCATGTACAGTGCTCATCGCTTTCCACACGACGCTTCATGTACTAGCGTTCATCGCTTTCCACACGACGCTTCATGTACAGTGCTCATCGCTTTCCACACGACGCTTCATGTACAGTGCTCATCGCTTTCCACACGACGCTTCATGTACAGTGTTCATCGCTTTCCACACGACGCTTCATGTACAGTGCTCATCGCTTTCCACACGACGCTTCATGTACAGTGCTCATCGCTTTCCACACGACGCTTCATGTACAGTGCTCATCGCTTTCCACACGACGCTTCATGTACAGTGCTCATCGCTTTCCACACGACGCTTCATGTACAGTGCTCATCGCTTTCAACAGGTGTAGTGGGCGATGCTGCCTAGCCGCACAGTAATGTGTGGAACGGAATACAAACATTCCTATTTGGCATAGAGTCGCTAGCGTCATCCGAAGACATATTTTAATCGCTGCGCATTTCACTGATGCGGCTCTGCTAGCGTCATCTAAGAATCCCATTATGGCATCTATGCTGAGCAAGAAAACGAGATGGCGAAGTTGTTTTGGTTACACAGAGAGCAGGAAAATATTTGCATATGTGACCCTCCACCACAAAATAAGATGGATGTTCACTTTAGGAAATTCTGAGTAAAGCACATCGTGGTAAAGTGGAGACAATTTTCCTTTCCAACGACACGAAAAGCTTGAAATATGAGAAACCATGACGTAGTTGGGGGCTCCTGAAGACGGGTACCCACTGGTATGACACTTTGAGAAAATGAGTTTTAAAGGTAAAGTAGTGCGTTTAAGGCAACGCAGTGTTGTCACCACGGTTGCGATTTTGAATGTGGTATATCAGTCCGGCTGACCAGCTAAACGGCTGCCGTGGAAAGCTCAGAAAGACAAAATTTTGTAAAATAAACAAATGGATGTAGGCTCCAAAATATATCAAAATCTCAATACTGACATACCTAACCCCCTTCATTCTCCTTGGCTGATATCTCGAAATGAGGCTAGATGACATCTATCTCGATTTGTGGAGGAAAGTCCATGTAGACTGGCCACGGCTCGAGGCCGGGTGCTATGGAAACGCGTACAGGTCAGCCTGTCGCTGTAGCCAGCGACTGTAGCAAGCCGCTGATCACTTGATAGCCACTCCGACAGCGACGCGCGAAGCTCCGTGTACAAGTGCCTTATGGCTGACATGTTGTCGACGAGGACAGTCATATTCAGTGACAATACAAGACTGTTATGGCAAAGCCATCAGAACTACGTGGTCTTTACAACAAAGGTAATTAGCATAAATAATTAGAGCGTCCAGCCGCACCTTCTGCTCCTTCTCCCTTGGTATGCATGCAAATGACCGCAGAGCAGACAAATGTCCAGTCTTCTCGCCGTTGCCGCTGAGCCTATTGCACCCTGAGGACCCCAAGTCATTTGGCCTTGCTTCAACACCCTCGCTATGCGTCCAGAGAGAGGTCTTTGATCCGCGCCGAAATCAGGAAACCCTGCTTCCACTTTTCTGTCGCCAGCAAACCAAGTGTTTTCAAATTTCACTTCCACGCGTCGCCTTGCTGAAATTATGTGACAAAAGTCAAGAAGCAAGAAAGAGGTCACTTCCGTCCAAACCGGCCGCAGTCGACAGCGAGCACTGAGTGGAGGTTTCGAGGCGTTTGAATCACTGATATTGCTAAAACTGTGGCTTAAAAAATTAGTCTGAAATGCATGCAGTTTCATTTCAGTGATGGTGTGGTGGCGGTGATAGTGGAGGAGGTGGTGGTGGTGGTGGTGGTGGTGGTGGTGGTGGTGGTGGTGGTGGTGGTGGTGGTGGTGGTGGTGGTGGTGGTGGTGGTGGTTGTGGTGGTGGTGGTTGAGATGGTGGAGGTGGTGGTGGAGGTGGAGGTGGAGGTAGTGGTGGTGGTGGTGGTGGTGGTGGTGGTGGTGGTGGTGGTGGTGGTGGTGGTGGTGGTGGTGGTGGTGGTGGTGGTGGTGGTGGTGGTGGTGGTGGTGGTGGTGAAGAAGAATTCAGGGCACCCGTTCAATACTATATTGTGTTTCAGCAATGAAAATAATGTTTGATGTTTACAACGATGACATACAAATCCGACCATTTCTGCAGTTTACTAGAACAGTCAACTTTGTCATTTTTGTACTTGGTTACATTATGAACCCCAGCATTCTTTCGTGCAGTTTCACGTATCTCTTCCCCTTTGGGTTGGAGGTAAGAACAGATCTACTGCCTCTCCTTGCGAGTTTTGTACATGGCGAATAACACGGGAAATCAAACTCCTCTTACTCTGGCATGTTCTGGTGATCTTGTAGTCAATAGCCTTATATAGCCTACTAAGGCTTACAGGCTGCCAAGCCTCATCATGCAAGCATTCATTTATTCATTCATTCGTTCATTCATTTGTTCAATCATTCGTTCATTCATTCGTTTATTCATTCATGCATTCGTTGAACACTTTAATAGTAACAGATCAGAACATTTTAATTAATTTTTTTATCTCGGAATCTTCGAAACTACCGCGCCATGCTTTTACCAACGCTAGGCTAGGCTTTCACTTGCCTCACACTTTTTGCGACAATTTTCCACGCTTTTTCATTTCCACCACTAACACATAAAGTGGATCTGGAGAAAAATCTCAGCTGGGACCCCAAAGGGTGATGCTTTTTGTGTGTGACGAACACAATCAGCGACACGGATTTCGACTTAGCCCCCACAATACTCTTACGGGAATGTGGAGTCCCGAAGCTCAGTCGCTATACCCAGCTTCACTGACCCAAAACCTCCTGCTACAAATGCATTGGCCCCCAATGAGTGATTCTAGTCACAATTAAGAGCACAGGGCAGAACATTTTCATCTCCATTACGACGTTGTCTCGGCTTAACCTATTACGCCGAGTAAATCGACATGAACTTCGCGGTAGATAACAGAGAGAGAGAGAGAGAGAGAGAGAGAGAGAGAGAGAGAGAGAGAGAGAGAGAGAGAAAGAGAGAGAGAGAGAGAGAGAAGGAGGGAGGGAGGGAGAGAGAGAGGGAGACAGACAGACAGACAGACAGACATAGACAGACAAACACAGAGAGAGATAGAGAGAGGGGAGAGAGAGAGAGAGAGAGAGAGAGAGAGAGAGGGGGGGGGAGACGAAGAGAGAGAAAGGGAGAGAGAGAGACAGAGGGAGAGGCACAGAGAGAGAGAGAGAGGGGGGGGGGAAGACGAAGAGAGAGAGAAAGGGAGAGAGGGAGAGAAAGAGGGAGAGACACACAGCGAGAGAGAGAGAGAGAGAGAGAGAGAGAGAGAGAGAGAGAGAGAGAGAGAGAGAGAGAGGGAGGAAGGGGGGAGAGCGAGAGAGCGACAGAGATAGAGACACAGACACAGACAAACAGACAGACAGACTGACACACACACACACACAGACAAACACACACAGACACACAGACAGAAAGACACACAGACAGAGACAGAGAGACAGAGAGAGAGACAGAGAGACAGAGAGAGACAGAGCGAGACAGAGAGAGACAGAGAGAGACAGAGAGAGACAGAGAGAGAAACAGAGAGAGACAGAAAGACATATTGACAGAGAGAGACAGAGAGACAGATTGACAGAGAGAGACAGAGAGATAGCAATCTGTTACTTTCACCTTTAAAATGAGCTTTGTGATTCTCTACATATCTGCATTATGTAAATGTATCAGATCTACCTAAATCATGTTGTTTCATTTGTTCACACACTTTTAACACGACTTTTAACCATTCACCAATCTTGGTAGCCTTTGACAAAATTAATTATATGGTTTTTCCTCGGCAAATAAACAGTGGAAAGTGTATCGATGAAGTAAAATTATCCAAGTTCGTTTAAATTTGTTTTACCGGAAATAACACGATTACTTTTACAACTAGGAAGCACTCTGAGAGCACAGAAAGCCACCACATCTCTTGCACAGCCGGTGGCTGTAATTGATGAAGTGATTTCTGAGTGCCGAACGTATACGACGATATCATTAACGGTTTGATGTCGTCAACCGTGATTTGCAGTAAACTTTCTCTTTTCGGTTGAATAATTCCAAAACGATGGATGGATGGGTGGATGGGTGGATGGATGGATGGGCGGACGGACGGACGGACGGACGGACGAATGGATGGATGGATTGATGGATTGATTGATGGATGGATGGATGGATGGATGGATGGATGGATGGATGGATGGATGGATGGATGGATGGATAGTGTTTTACGGTCTATCAGCCTTTGTAGGCTAAGTAAGGCCATTAAGCACAATGATTATAGTTTAGAGTGAACGCAAATCAAATCACGGTGTCCCTAGTTAAATCGCCTCTTACGAATCGCGTAGGGAGACGCGTTGGGTCAATCCTTACCCCGAACCCACAGGGGGTGATAACAGATTACTTCCAAAATTTATTGGATTGTTCCTTCAGGATCCGTTTCGAACATTTTAAAAAATTTATCTTGATGAATAACCGAAGGTAAAACATAACCTCGGCGGAGGTGACAAGTTTATCATGCAGTCAAAAAGCAAAAGGAAAGGCCGAAACTAGCGTCATGTCAACTTTCCTGTTATCGATATATAGTGACAAGGAAACCTTCTGTGATTGAATCGTATGTGCCTGGCCGCCTTGAAGCCAGTCCTCATTCGAAACGTTGGCATTTGGTGGTGCCAGTATATCTAACATTTGCAGCATTTTCTTATTAGTTTGATATAAGTATAAACACTATAGAAACAAAATTATGGTAGTTTTGTCCATTTGAAGGCAGGAGTCGAGCTAGTGGTAATTTTGAAGAAATGGCCTCTGAAACTTTCCAACACGATGGCTACATACATAGTAGGCAGAAATATAAATAGGTTATTTTCACGCATTTGAACATGTTCTTCGGGCAAATTCTTCGAGGAAATGAAAACACGATATCTTTGCAGTGCGTTTCTGCAAAAACATGCCCCTGACACAAATGAACTCCCATCACGTACTTCTGCGTGTAGCACCAGTCGAATCGCCTCGGGAAGCTTAAGACTTGTTACGTGCTAGCCGGTCATGATTCAAGAAGAACATGTAACAAATGCATCTGGCATTCAACTGAAACTGGCATTGCACGAGAGACCTGTCGGCGTCTTCTCCTGTCAGGAGAAGTGCCTGCAATTCAAGTGTCGCAGCAAAATTTCTCACGACATTGGCGCCCCAGCGTGAGAGAAGCACGGAGTAACAGTGTGCTTCTGTGGCAACACTGATTAGCTATAAGCTGGGCCTTAGCCTGAAACCACATAATGCTGCCACAAAGGCCCTCTGAAACTTACTCATTTGAGCTCATTGCTGTGTTAGATGAACTCTGATATGCAGGTAATTTGCCATTTTCAATCTTGCAGGGGCCCTAGTACTCAGTTGTGATGACTTCATAGTTCTCTTTCTCTCTCTCTCTCTCTCTCTGTGTTTCTTTCTCTCTCTTTCTCTCTCTTTCTCTCTCTCTTTCTCTGTCTCTCTCTTTCTCTCTCTTTCTCTCTCTTTCTCTCTCTCTCTCTTTCTCTCTTTCTCGCTCTCTCTTTCTCTCTCTTTCTTTCTCTCTCTCTCTCTCTCTCTCTCTCTCTCTCATTCCTCGTTGAGACCTCGTTGAGTGCAGACGTGCTTGCTGTTGCTCCGCTGACAATGTGACTACAGTGGATATCTGTGCCATTGAAACGCCTATTTTTCGTCGTATTCGTTGGTGTTGTGTGTGCAGCCAATGGATGAAAGTACAAGTACCATGTGAGTCTAACGTGTACTCGAATCTTGACTTTATTTGAAATTCGCTGATTTACTGACGGTTTCTCTAGTGCGAGGTGCTCACGCTCAGTCGCGCCATACCCGCTAGCTGGACGATGGTTTCATAACGTTACTGTATGTGCAGCCTAAGGGCGGATACTATCAAGTGAGTTTATAAAGTGAATTCATCATTGCACTGATTGTGACTCAATTTGAACTCCTTTGTGCGACTGACAGTTTTGCTAGTATACGGTGTTCGCGCTCCGCCACGCTCAACCCGCTTGCTGGACGGCTGTTGTTTTGGCGTTGCAGGGTGTGCAGCCCACGGGGGAATTTATCCTGTCAGCTTGAACGTTTTTTCTATATGTGTGAGGCTTTCGGGTGAGAACAGTCGGGTGTATTTAACGTGGGGTCATATTTGACTTTATTTGAACTCCTTTGCATTTTTTATATTCGTTGTGAGAGATATCCTCGCATCGTCGCGCTCAGCCATGGGTGTAGATATTGACTGTTACCGCCGGCGCATTGGAGCGTTCGAAGCGTGCATGCGGCCGCGCCGTGTTCCGCAGCGCTGCCCTCGATACAGCCCGGAAGCGAAATGGGATGTGTTCACTGACTTCTCAGCACGGGTGATGATCTGTACTCTCTCCCTGTGCGTTCTTTGGGGTTACGGGCTGGTTGGAAGGGCAGTCGTCAACTCTACTTGTGTCAGGAGCCTCTATGCTGGAATGTTGGGTCATGATCTGATTGTGTTGCCGCGCACTGAGGTGCTGGGAACATCCGTGTGCTATGTGGTGGACATGGCATTTTGCTCCAGTGCAACGACGTAGAGCGCAACCCCGGGCCTTGTGAGAAGGAGGATGTTGATAGAATTGTCCAAGGGATGGGTGAAATGATTATGCGAAGAATGGATGAAATGGAAGAAAGGATGAAAGGGAGTATAGACAGAATGAGAAATGACTTAGGTGATTTGGACGCGAAGCTTTCCTCCATTGAAAAGGAACTAGGGGCCATGCGTGACCAAATTAATGATCAAGAAGCAGAAATAGATCTGGGCCCGTATTCACAACGGCGATTTATCTTTTTAACACTCGATTTATCCCCTAGCCCCGCGTTATCTTGATCGGTTAGATAAGGTACGATCGTCAGAGGATTCTAGGTTGCGCTTTGCTATACATACTGGTTTCCAGCCAAGGGAGAGCGGAACAGGCAGTTGGAATCGTCTGAGTTTAGAGATAAATCGGAGTTAAAATAAATCGCCGATAAATCGCCGTTGTGAATACGGGCCCTGATCGCCGAAAGTTACAAAAGAATGGAAGAACAAATAGAAGAGCGCGAGATCCGTGACAGGCGGGACAACCTCATTCTGCACGGGGTTCCCGAGGTTGACGGTGAGCGTGAGGACAGCGAGCGAAAGTTCGTGGAGATCGTGAACTCCGTGCTGCAGTCTCCAATCCAAGTTACTGACATTGTTCGCGCTCACAGGCTTGGCACGAGAAGACAGGGAAAATCGAGACCCTTGATCGCCAAAGTTGTCAGAACAGCTGTCAAGTTCTCCATACTCGAACGGAGGAATGAGCTGAAAGTTAAAGGCGTCGGACTATCGGGGGACTTGACACCGAGGCAGCGTCGGGAACTGCAGCAAGCCAGAGAGCAGGGTCTCATTGCCTACTACAAGCGGGGCGTACTTCACACAGAGGCTCGTGTGCCCCGCACTGCCGCCGCTGAGGAAACTGTTGGAGAGAGCGATGCTGGCGACAACGGTGGCCGTAGGCTGCGATCCCACACCAATCCTCGCGGAAGGACCCGCTAGGGGGGTGGCCAAGGCCTCAGAGACAACAGCCCCGCAGGAACAGGTATTCCCTCCAGAATTCTTGCATTGGACTTTGTTAATTTGTTGTGGTGGAATGTGGAGGGCTTAATGAGCAAATTTGATGACCCGGACTTTTGCCATTACTTAGATGATTTTTCTGTTGTTTGTTTGGGAGAAACTTTTGTAGAGAGTATAGATTTATCACAGTTTCTCTCCTCCTTCGATAAGTATATTGCTCCTGCGGTGAAGCTGTCTGCGCGAGGGAGAAGGTCCGGTGGGCTATTATGTCTCATTAAAAAGAATTTGAGTCCCTACTTTCACCTCATTGAATGTTCCTACGATAACATTCTAATATTTCGCGTAGACAAGATTGTGTTTAGGTCTGAAAGAGACGTTGTTGTCCTTTTCGTTTATGCTCCGCCATCTGGCTCACCTTACTATGATGTTGTTAATGAGACGGACGGTATACTATTGCTGCAGAATTGCCTTTCTGATGTAAGTTGCATGCATGATGACTGTAGTCTTCTCCTGTGCGGTGACTTGAATGCGAGGACTTCAAAATGGAATACATCTAGTAACAGCATCTTCGATGTTAGAAATGAAATGTTCTATGAATCTCGGCTATCGCAGGATGATATAGTTAATGATTATGGTCTCGCCTTATTGTCTTTGTGTGCTGCCTTTGACCTTTGTATCTTGAATGGCTACTTGAATGAAAGGGAATCTGGCAAATTTACATTTGTTTCGCCCAACGGCAGCATGTGTCATTGACTACATAATTTCATCGAGAGATCTATTATCATTGTTTAAAAATCTGTCTGTGAGAGAATCTGTCATTTCCCCGCATATGTGCTTGGAGCTGTCGCTCAGAGAATTTGACCATACTGCAAAAGTGGATGAATGTACTAGTGATCTGATTTCTTACACGAAAATAATTTGGGACGAGAATGCAACTGATCAATATGTTAGTAATCTCAGTAGTATCATGATGGAAGCTAGAACTGAGGACATTATATCTGGTGAGCATTTCGACGTCAATGCCGCAACTAACTCTATCTCAACAAGTCTTGTAAGAGCGGCTGATTTTTTAAAGAGAACAATAGTGTATAATAGGAAATTTAGATATTGTAGAGGATGGTATGATAGAACCTGTAGGGAGGCAAAGAAGAATGCTCGAAAAAAACTAAGACACTATTTACATAGGAACACAGAAGAGAACAGGGCAGCTTACATTACATCTAGGAATAAATATAAACAATTAAATTAGAAAGACAAGGTCTACGTATAGGCGTTCCGTGAGTGAAATGTTGACTAGCAGTGTCCATGACTCCCAGAGATTTTGGAAAGAAGTTAAGACGCTTAATGTGAGATCCAGTGCGATTAAAATTTCTCCGGAGATGTGGTATGAACATTTTAAAAACCTCTTTTCTTCTCCGAACTCTGTCCCAGACGACTACATTAATTTGTCTCGTGATCTTCCAAGCTGCAATGACACTAACGGTGTACTTGACTCTCCTATATCTGAGGAAGAGGTTTTGGTTGCTCTGTCTCGTATGAAGAAAGGGAAGGCGGCAGGGACTGATTTGATCATAGGAGACATGCTACGGAGTGCACGACATTTACTTCTACCTTTCCTGCTACGATTGTTCAACGAAATTTTTGCGTCAGGTGTATTTCCTCAGCTTTGGTCAGAGTCAATTATTCATCCTGTACATAAGAGTGGGGACTTTGACTCTCCCGATAACTATCGAGGAATAGCTCTAACCAGTATACTTAGTAAGGTGTTTGTCCATATTTTGAACAAAAGATTGCTTTCTTGGGTTGAAATGAATGGCTTACAAAGAGAGGAACAGGCTGGCTTTCGGCGTGGCTACTCCACGATAGACAATATTTTTGTTTTGTATGGCATTGTGCAGAAATGTCTTAGCAGGCAAAGAAAAGTGTATGTATGTTTTGTTGATTTTAGAAAAGCCTTCGATTCAGTCAAACGCCATGTTT
>JAWQFJ010002284.1:46162-53662 GCA_034096865.1 Theodoxus fluviatilis
GATGCGTACACCTTGTGCGGAAAGTATTTGAAAAGACAGTACTGACGAAGTATTGCGAGGTCTACGAGAACCAGCACGTAAAGGACATATTGTGCAAGCTAGACTTTGCATATCTATGGATGAATGGAGGTGTAGGAAAAGAAAAACTATTTTTGATGCAATAGACCTCATGCACGAGTCAGCAGCGAATGTGTTACGCGAGTTATCTCCCCTGAAATCAGGAGCGTGATCGAAGATGGCGACAATGGAAACAAAGCGATTGACTGCGAGCGAACTGCAACGTTTCTTGCGAGACAGAGGTGTGGTTGTGGGTCAGAGTAAGAGACAAGAACTTCTTGAACTTGTTGGGATAGCCAAGGACTTGGGTTTACCCGTAGATCCTGAGTTGTGTGTAGAAGATCGGTCTGAAGTGATAGGCGAAAAACTGAGAGACGGCAACTTCGTGTTGTCCAACCCTGCACTTCTGTCTGGATCTTCGGACATAAGCATCCTACCAGAGTTTTCTTTTGTGGATGTGTGCACCTACTTGATGGGGCATGGCGTGGGCATTACAGCCATCAAGGACTATAGACGCTCCGAAGCTTATAATCTCATGGAGGACGGCTTTGTCAGTAGTGTTGAAACCATGGAGCTAACCAGTGGGTACTATGCAGTCAAGGCTTCAGTCAAGCCAAGGACAAGGGACAGAGATCCAGTTACCAACGCTACATTAGTGTGTGTAGGTGTATGTGTGTGTGTAGGGGTGTGTGTGTGTAGGTGTGAGTGTGTGTGTGTGTGTAGGTGTGTGTGAGTGTAACTGTGTGTGTGTGTATGTGGTCAAGATAACAGAGGTGCTGAGTATTGGTGTGACACAAATATTTCAAAATAAACTTTCTGATACAGTAATGATACACTCTTCATTTTACTTAAATATGATGCATTAGGTGATGTCTAAACTGTACAGAAAAGAAAGACTGAATGCAATGTTTAGTTTAGTTGTATTTGAAGAAGACAGTTTGGAGTCTCATCTTAACTTGACACCACCACTCATTCAGAAAAAGAGCCACAAAAGATAAACTATTCAACACAAAAACTTTATTGCAGCTTCAACATCCAAGTAATAATGATATTTTTGTTCCTAGGTCAAGAAGAAGTGAAATAAAGCCATAATTGTTAGTCAAATTAGAGGTTAGCATTCGTCAACTTTACACCGCAGCCAATTTTCATGTCACACTTTGGTGTAGAGTTAAGATGAGACTCCAAACCAGACCCATGACTCCAGACCATGTGTGTCTGTGTGTGTGTGTGTGTGTGTGTGTGTGTGTGTAGGTGTGTGTGAGTGTGTGTGGGGTGGGGGTGGGTGTGTGTGTGTGTAGGGGTGTGTGTGTGTGTGTGTGTAGGTGTGTGTGTGAGTGTAGGTGTGTGTGTATGTAGTCAAGAGTACAGAGGTGCTGAGTATTGGTGAGACACAAATATTTCAAAATAAACTTTCTGATACAGTAATGATACACTCTTCATTTTACATAAATATGATGCATTAGGTGATGTCTAAACTGTACAGAAAAGAAAGACTGAATGCAATGTTTAGTTTAGTTGTATTTGAAGAAGACAGTTTGGAGTCTCATCTTAACTTGACACCACCACTCATTCAGAAAAAGAGCCACAAAAGATAAACTATTCAACACAAAAACTTTATTGCAGCTTCAACATCCAAGTATTAATGATATTTTTGCTCCTAGGTCAAGAAGAAGTGAAATAAAGCCATAATTGTTAGTCAAATTAGAGGTTAGCATTCGTCTTAACTCAACTTTACACCGCAGCCAATTTTCATGTCACACTTTGGTGTAGAGTTAAGATGAGACTCCAAACCAGACCCATGACTCCAGACCATGTGTGTCTGTGTGTGTGTGTGAGTGTGTGTGTGTGTGTAGGTGTGAGTGTGTGTGGGGTGGGGGGGGGGTGGGTGTGTGTGTAGGGGTGTGTGTGTATGTGTGTGTGTGTAGGTGTGTGTGTGAGTGTAGGTGTGTGTGTGTGTGCATGTGGTCAAGAGTACAGAGGTGCTGAGTATTGGTGTGACACAAATATTTCAAAATAAACTTTCTGATACAGTAATGATACACTCTTCATTTTACATAAATATGATGCATTAGGTGATGTCTAAACTGTACAGAAAAGAAAGACTGAATGCAATGTTTAGTTTAGTTGTATATGAAGAAGACCTACACGAACACACAAGCTCAATACAGCCGGCAACATGTTCGCCGGCCGGGACAGCGAAATAGATCTATTTCACTCAGAATGTCAATCAAAATAGGGCAACGTACTTATTTTTTTAATCAGTGATTGATTAAATCATCATATTTTCTGTGACACTGAGACCAGACCATCAAAACAATTAGCACTAGGCCTTGAATCAAATCGTCGTGCGATATCTTACCTTGCTGCAAATGTACGTGTACTGCGTGATTGTGTTGACGTTCAACTGGTCAGCTGGGCGATTGCAGGCTTTTATCCAGCGAAGGCAACGATCTAGATGGTACATATTCTTTCCTGGTTTCACAAATGGAATGAATTGGACGCCAACACAGCGTTCAGGGTATCTACTATCCGCTTTACATAGTCCCCAAGCACAGCGCTTGTTACTCGGCATTATAGGGGAGTTCAGAAGGCGCAGTGCTTCAAAGCGCTTACTCAGCGCTGCATGTGATTCACTCCTGAACGGCCAATTTGGGGCGTGCTTCACTCAGCGCTGAGCAGCACTGTGAATCACCAATCCGACGTGCAGCAGGATGATTTTGCATCATTTCAAAATGGCGTCTTCGATCCCGCACTGGCCGTCGACGCGTAAAATAACCCTCAGAAACATCATTTTGGGACTGGAACGGGCTTTATTTGCCCCAAGCGCCCTGTATGCGCGAGTAATGGCAAGTAAGGATGACACCGTAGAGGACTTTATTCATGCAGAATACATTTAAACGTGCATAAACGATGTCTGTGGCGAAGAAAACACTTTCAACACAACATGGGGCGCAGAAGATTTACCTCCCCTTTAACAAGTGAAGCGCTGCACAAAGTCTGGGGCGTTCAGGAGTGGCATGAAGCGCTCAATTGCCAACATGAAGCGCTCAAGCAGCGCTGAGTACTTCTGAACAAGCCTTATGAAAGATTCGCGGGAAGCTGCTCCCGAAAACAAGGGAAGTAACTCCCAGAGCCTCGATATGTGGATATGGTCTATTGAAGCAAGATTACGGGACTGTTATCAACAATCTTGGGAGGGAAAAAACCTAAGCAGTGAGATATTCTCATTGTATTCCTTGTTCAAAGGCATGTTTGATCAGGAAAAATACCTTACGTTTCTTACTATTAAACGATTTAGAGATTTTTTCATACGCTTCCGTTTAGGTATCAACTCTTTGAAAATTAACCAACGTTGCGGTTATCGAGAAACAAGAGACCTAAATTGTCCATTCTGTAACAATATTATCAAAAACGAAAAGCATTTTCTACTCGACTGTGCCAACTACACCGATCTCAGGGAGAGATACATAGCACAACATGTAAAGGAGAGAAGAGATTACCATTTCCTCTTAAGAGGAACAAATATTAGAGTAGCATTTGACGTGTTGATGTACATATACTACGCTTTGAAAACGAGAGAAAGAGAATGTGATGATAATGTTTTATAAATATCACCGTATACCAAACCGATTGGATTGTAATTTTGAAATGTAGAAAAGCTTGAATGCTATCTCATTGTATTCTGTTCAACGGGCGGTCGGCCTTCGAATAAAGTTTAGTTCAGTTCTGTAGGTGTGCGCGCGCGCGTGGGCGTGTATGTGTGCTTGTGTTTGAAACTCTATCGTCATAGTGTTGACGAGATTTCAGCCCCTCAGGAAAAGATAATTTAAATGCAATCAAGTCCTCTTTTCATTCTCTATCTACTGAAAGCGTTCATTCTCCTTGTAGACTTATAAGTTATAGATCTTTTGTTTCAAAGGCAATTTTCATCATTTATACAGCATACACTAAGGCCACAATGTGCTAAGGGTGATAAACAGATTTTGATAGCACTTACTAAGAGACTCACTAAGACGAAGATGAAATAAAAGGCACATAATAAGATGCTTTTCTCCCTCTTGCATTATTCAGAATGACGGGGCTACTTCAAGCAATTGCTGGCTCCCTTCAGGCTTTGAAAAGATGGATGTGAAAAGAAGGGGGCGGGTTTTTTTGCCTGAGCATTCTGTGAACCCGAGTCAGTAGTGACTCTGGCGCAATTCGCAATGAATGCATAATAGACTTGACCCTTCGCATTACCGCATGGCGCCAAAAATATTTCGTTCTGGATGCTATCCCCCCACCCACCCCCTTTACAGAAATCATTCAGATGTCAAAACTTATTTCCATTTCAACACAAACATTTTACTTTATCGAATAAACGCTTGTTTATTGCCTCTGCAAGCGTAAGTTATGAGTTTTGGGCATAATAGTCTTAGAACTACTTTAACGGCGTATGTCAGAGAGCAGCGGGTTATCACACAAGCCTCTCGGGTTACCTCCTCATGCATATTCCGGACGGAATTCTTCCATCACGTGATATGAACTGTGCTAGAGACTCTTTCGCCGGCATATGTCTGAGTTACGGTACGTGGGGGTGGGGTGAGGAAAGTTTGAGTAGGTGGGAGGGTCAGAGAGACAGCGAGAGAAAGAGGACGTGTGAAGACTGGAGGGGGGGGGGGGGCGTGATGAGGGGGAGGGGGGGCTGGGATGGGTGAGAGTAGTGGGAGAGTAGTGGGAGAGTAGTGAGTGATTTCACATGGTCAACGACGACAACACAAAGAAAACCGCAACAATTGTATTTTACGCCCACACGATAAAAGCCATTTGCATCGGCTTTGTCTACTGCCCACAAAACACTTGCGTCAGTCTCGGAAATGATACGTTCTCGTTCAGAGTCGGCGCCGAACCCACAAACGTGTTCGTTCCTGTGTACGACGCGTCATCATCCAAGCTGACGAATGAGAAATGTCGGGATCGCCGTTCGCGCATGCGCGTCAGTCACCAAATATCGACTGTCCGCATTCGCGAAAGAAATCCTGTTGGAAAGGGGGCGACTCGAAAAGAGGCGGTGGCGATGAAAGTAAAACTGTCGCGACAGAGGGAATGGGGGATGGGGGTGAGGTGGGGGTGGGGTGGTGGGTGGGGGTGGATGGGAGTGGTTTGGGGGGAGCGTACGTAGCAGGTAAAAGGGGAGGCGACTCTGTGAATATTGAATGGAGCCTCTTTCCGTTGCGCACCAGCCTCATCAATAATGATGGCGGATGTCAGAGCGCCAAAGCTCTCTATCCAGGGAGACCGGTGCAAATCCGAAGGGAGAGCAGCCGATCCGTCTTTTTAACTCCTCCCTCGGGACTAGACATGTTTTGGCAACGACGGCGCCAGACAGGCAAACAACGCGTTTAACTCTGAATTGCCTCTCTCTACGCCGAGCGTCGGCTTCGCAATGATTCTAGGTTGGAGATGCAACAACAAAAAAGCCTCCTGCTCCTAACGCTTTAAGGCCCAGGCCACTCAAGTCAAGACTTTGTGCAAGCATTGACTTAAGAAGTAAATCGAGAGGAAATACTGAAACATTTTAAACAAGAAGCTGTTGCTCGCAGGAATGGGTTTTTCATGGCGTTCTGCTATTTCCTATTCTGTTTAATTGTACGACAAAAGTCACTGAAACAAATGTAACTTGGAAATAGTGTCTTACCGGAAAAAGGATTTAACAGAATTCTCAGTTCCGTTCGGGAGAGAGAGAGAGAGAGAGAGAGAGAGAGAGAGAGAGAGAGAGAAACTGTGTTCAAAGCCGTTCAAAGTGTGAAGAGGTACGTTCAAAGTGTGACGTAGTACGTTCAAAGTGAGACGTAGGACGTTCAAAGTAAGATGTGGTACATTCAAAGTCGGACGTAGTGCGTTCAAAATTGAACGTTGTACGTTTAAATTGGGATGTAGCACGTTCAAAGTGAGACGTAGTACGTTCAAAGTGAAATTTTGTACGTTCAAAGTGTGACGTAGGGCGTTCAACGTGAGACATAGGACGTTCAAAGTGGGACGTACTGCGTTCAAAGTGGTACGTAGTATGCAAGCGTCTTGTGTCATTTGATAGGAAAGGGTTTAATATACTACTTATTTTGCAGTAGTCGTTATATTCAAGTATGCCTATTCAAATATTGCCCGAAAACACGCCTAACTCGACCCTTTTTCTTTAAGCATGGGACAATAGTTAACGAAACGATTTGATTTGGAAGCTGTTGCTTGCCTGAATGGATTAATCATGGCATTGTGCTCTTCTGTTCCGATGCACCGAAAATTGCGATTGAAGGAGAATTCCACTTCACTGTATTCGAATCTATGCTTCATCGAAAGAGGGGAGGGGGGGAGGGGGGGGGAGGGGGAGGGAGAGGGGGAGGGAGAGGGGGAGGGAGAGGGGGAGGGAGAGGGGGAGGGGTTGGGGGAGGAGGGAGGGAGAGGGGGAGGGGGGGGATTGTTAATGGTAGTGTTGGGGTGGGACAGGGAAAGTGACTCAATCTGACCAACACAGCTTTTCTATGGCTGAAGCGAGACGGATAGAAATATCTCATTCTGACCAACGCAGCTATGGAAGGGATGAGGTGACACGGGTAGGCGACTCATTCTGACATCTATGCTAGGGGTGAAGTGAGACGGAGCAAAAGACTCATTCTGACAACACATCTATGCTAGGAATGAGATTAAATGGGAGGAAGCGACTCATTCCGACAACGCGTTTATGCTTGGGATGAGGAGAGACCGGTAGAGGCGACTCATATTGACAAGACAGCTATGCTAGAGACGAGGAGAGACGAGAAAGATCGACTCCTTCTGACCAACACCTTGCTTGCTTGGCACCCAAGAGCATCCTGTTGTGCAGTGATAACGTATGGAAAAGGCAACAAAACGGAACCATAAGCTCTATAGTTATATGATTTCTCCACTCAAATGTAGGTGTGTGAGGTGATATTTTTTTCTTCTTGTATTGGTGTTGCAACTTTGTTGCATCTCTTATCCTATTTAAATGTTTTTTCTCTGTTTAGGTTCTTTCGATTTGTTGCTTCTCCTGATGGTTGGGAAGAAGAATTGACCCACCGTGTCTCCCTACGAGATTCGTACTTGGCGAATCACAAGTAAAATTGGGACCACTAGCATTTTCTATGACCTGTTCCCATTAGTGTTTACGATCAACAGCCTTACATAGCTTTCAAGGCTGAGAGGGCACAATAATTCATTCATTTATTCATCCGTTCGTTCTAGTCTATCGCCTCTGAGAGGATCAACCTGTGGCTCTGTGACTATTTGATGTATGCAGGAGTGCATACGTAATTTTCGTCTGTAACATTTTGAAAATGTCAACTTTGAGAGAATAATAATGTGATGCGTTACTTGAATGAACGTCAGTGTTTTCATTCAATTGACTTTATTTCCAAATTACACAGTTAATCATGGTCGAGAGTTCATAAT
>JAWQFJ010002284.1:58662-66162 GCA_034096865.1 Theodoxus fluviatilis
AGAGAAGAAAGGACGAGAGGAGAGAAAGAAGGACGAGAGGAGAGAAAGAAAGGACGAGAGGAGAGAAAGAAAGGACGAGAGGAGAGAAAAAAGGACGAGAGGAGAGAAAGAAAGGCGGGAAAGAAGGAGAAAGAAAGGGGGAAAGGAGAGAAACGAGAGGAGAGAAAGAAAGGACGAGAGGAGAGAAAGAAAGGACGAGAGGAGAGAAAAAAGGACAAGAGGAGAGAAAGAAAGGCGGGAAAGAAGGAGAAAGAAAGGGGGAAAGGAGAGAAAGAAAGGACGAGAGGAGAGAAAAAAGGACTAGAGGAGAGAAAGAAAGGCGGGAAAGAAGGAGAAAGAAAGGGGAAAGGAGAGAAAGAAAGGACGAGAGGAGAGAAAGAAAGGACGATAGGAGAGAAAAAAAGGACGAGAGGAGAGAAAGAAAGGCGGGAAAGAAGGAGAAAGAAAGGACGAGAGGAGAGAAAGAAATGGCTGTATTAGAGCGAGATTGACGCCACACCTATGCGATGGCTTTTAGTGCGGTGAGGACTGGCGATACATTTGGATGGTCGTCAGACACGGACCTGCAAGCTCAATATCATGCACACTTCAAGACGGCTAATCTGCCATATTCGTCACCATAACGATCCCCCAGGCCCGGCTAAGCTGCGGGAGTTGTCGACCGCATTAAATGAAACGCTGTGTGGCGCTTGAATTAGCCTCATGCATATTCATGGTGGGAGGTAATGACTTGGTTCAACTGGCCAAACGAATTCATCTTATCGCGGGAAGTCCATTGAAATTTTACCGAACGATGTTGGCCGATACGTTAGGGGAGTTGCTAACGTGAATAGCTGTATGACCAGGCAGGTGATTTGGAGACTCGAGTATGCCAGCCAGGGTAAATGCAAAGACAGTTCAAAGTAAATGCGTGTTTCCCCCCCACCCCACCCCCACCCCCCCGCAGTAAGCCCATGAACAAGACAGCTTTAGTTGCTTGGACGACAAATCGACACAGCATTTAAAAGGGGATTAAGCAGTCAGGCAAGACGAAACAAACACACTGCCTTGAAACATTGTGCTTGTGTTAAAAAGTACGACAGTTTCACTTCAGGACAAAGACTGCTTCACTTGTGGCAATTCGGATTAGTTTCCTAATCCGACATCTGCTAAATTTACCGCGGTCATGCCGAAACATGCTTTGTGTTTTCTGCCTAGAATATCCATGACGTGCACTTTGGGATTTGGGTGTGACTAGGCTTAACGATGGAATGAATCCAAAGAGGCCAGTTTCATTATAATATCATAAACTTGCTTGTAACTTTTGTCTTGCATAGCAAAGTTTGTGTTGTACATTGCCATTTACCTAATGCCTGTGAAACGTAACTTTCATTTTCATATCTTGGATTAATAAGGTATATTTTTCGTTATGCTATGTTGTGTTGTGTTGTGTTGTGTTGTAATGTAATGTAATGTACTCATGATATGTTATGTTGTGTTATGTCATGTCGTGTCGTGTGATGTCATGTCATGTCATGTCATGCCCTGTCATTCATGTCATGTCGTGTCGTGTCGTGTCGTGTCGTGTCGTGAAGTGTCGTGTCGTGTCGTGTCGTGAAGTGTCGTGTCGTGTCGTGTCGTGTCGTGTCGTGAAGTGTCGTGTCGTGTCGTGAAGTGTCATGTCGTGTCGTGTCGTGACATGTCGTGTCGTGTCGTGTCGTGTTTAGTTGAGTTAAAGTGTAACATACGGCAGAAGCCGCTCTATGCTCTCTTCATCAGCAGGAAGCCTGGCAGCTGGGCTCTCGGGGACCCGCTCAAGCAGCTCTGCTAGGGGCGGCCCCAAGCAGCCACAGGGGGTCCCACCGGGACTGGTTCAAATCATTCAGATCCTATCCGAGTTCACACCACCCTGGCAGATCGAGCCATACCCATGCATCTCCAACGGTCGAGTTTGGGGCAACTTTCTCACCATAGCTTAAACATCTAATCGTGACCTCTCCTCGTGTTCTTCAAAATTCTGTGCATGTAATGTTGTTCTTCTTTTTGTTCTGTTCACTGCGGGAATCTAGTCTAAAACATGAGGAGGAACATTGTGATGGCCTCTGCACAGGGTACGCACCATTGATTTTGGACATTGTTCTTTTTGTTTTAGTGGGATTGTATTTTTCACGTCCACGATATTGCATGTTGATGTCATGGGCAACTGTAAAACTCGTCACTGCCTCTGATGGTGACAACGATTCCGCAAAAACGTATACTCACAGTCTAATGAAGGAAAAGTGGTCCTCTCAACGAACCCCTGCTCTTGGTACATGTTGACGTACTTGTTTATTAATGATCTTTTGTCCTCTTATTTATTGTGGAAGCCTCAAATTGCTATCCCAACGTGTAAAAATACTGCTCTACATCAGAGTGCGCCAGAGACTAAGGTTACGTGGTGGAGATATTTACAAGCAGACTTTATGAAGCGTTTCCTCCATTTTTCCTCGTCTGTTTTCGGAGCTTCTTCATGACTCCACACCCTTTTTGTCATAAAAGCATTCTCCTCCACTCAATCACGACCCCAAACTCCGAGTGCTGGTAGGTAAGATCAGTTACCGCTACTTGGCACTTATCCGCAGATCTACTGTATCGGGCGCCACGCAAAGATGGGTGTTAACACTCTAACGCACTTGCAACTCATTCTCGACGTCTTTTCTCCCCTTCACCAGAACCCCCTGGTGCCATGGCCACGAGTGATTCACAGCATCAGAAGTGGTCTCTCGAGGACAGGGGAGTGAATCAGGATGAGGTCTCAGCAGAGTTGTCGTCCCTAATGCTCATGTAGAGGCCACTAATGGTTCGCAAGAGGGCGTTGCAAGGATTCGGGTAAGCAGAGGAGGAAGCAGGGGTAAAATGTGAGAAGGGATGGGTGGGTGGAGGAAATGAGGGAGGGGGGGCGGGTAGTGGGGCCTAAGATTTCTCATATGCCGTAATCGAAACGTGGCAACAGCAGGAAAACGAGGAGTGGGGAGAGAGAAGAGAGAGAGAGAGAGAGAGAAGCAAACAGAGAGAGAGAGAGAGCAGACAGACAGACAGACAGACAGACAGACAGACAGACAGACAGACAGACAGACAGACAGACAGATACAAAGACACACAGTCATACAGATTATCTGACTGACTGACTGACTGACTGACTGACTGACTGACTGACTGAGTGATGAACGATTAATCGGTTGACTGGCTGACTGACTGACCGACCGACTGACAGGCAGACACATAGACCGACAGACTGACCGACTGACTCACCGACCGACTGACCAACTGACCGACTGAAAAGCAGGCAGGCGGTGAACATACAGTTAGGCAGGCGCGGAGGGGGCAGTAGACACGGCATCTAAGAAAAGGAGAGGGATCTGTGGCTGAAAGGAAACTTCAGAGTGAGACGAGAAAAAAGGCACCGAGCGAACTTTTATGGTAATATTAAGTGAATACCCACTGAATGGAATAAATGCAAAACACAATTCTGTTTTTGATTGAATTAGAAAATATCAGTTTTCACGAGTCATACGGGTCTGGTCACATATACTGAAGAGCTGGAAAATGACCATGATTTTGAATTTTGATCAGGTCTTAGAATTGAATTGAAATCAGGAAGGCGACAAGAACTGCCTTTTTCATCAAGATGGCGGCTATACCGGAAATCGACAGGCGTTCAGCACGCCACCTAGCGTGGCAGACGGGTGGCGCCGCAGCCGACGTAGGACAGACAACTCGTGGATAACGTCGTCAGAAGATAAATCATTTAGCCTCCTAGTCAGTCACCCCTGCGTCATCCCGGGCCAACAGCGCTTTTGTTCCTTCCAAATAGAGCCAACGATGAAAAAAGTGCCATTCAGGCTGAGCATAGAGAAAACATTTTTGTGGCTCTTGGTTTGCTGTGTAAATGAAGCTCTCCGTCGATCATTTAGAACAGTAGTTCACCGCGATTTGCTCTCAACGGGTTCCCCACCCACCCATCCCCTACCCCACCCCCGACAAAGAGCGTAGAGTGATTTAGATAGTTCTTTGATATAAAACTAAACTTCTATGCCAGCTATCATGTGTAAAGAACTTGAGGTATATTGATGTGAAATAGAAACTTTTGAGGTTCAAAACTGACAATCAAAGCATAGTGATGAAACGATCCAGGGGTAGCATAAAGGAACTCTGTGTCTCATTTTCATGCAAGGATGAATGAAAAATGAACGGATGAATAATGAACGGATGCATAATGAATGAATGAATGAATGAATGAATGAATAGTGAATGAATGAATAGATAGTGAACGAACGGAGTTTTACGTCCCGTTGGCCTTTGTGGGCTATGTACGGCCATTAACAACGAACAATCTCGGGTTGATTAGAATAAGACCAAGCCAAATAACGATTCCGCAGTCACTAACCTCGGATGAATCGCGTGGGGAAAGCTGTGGGTCAATTTTTACCCCAACCCACATGGGGTCTATTCTTACCCCAACCCACATGGGGTCTATTCTTACCCCAACCCACATGGGGTCTATTCTTACCCCAACCCACATGGGGTCTATTCTTACTCCAACCCACAGCTTGATGCCGGGAACCCGGACTTGCGTACTGTTACTACTGCTGTGACTGTGGGATGCTTGGCGAGGGGAAATGGAAAGCATGAAAGGCGAACCAGCTTAAAACGTTACAGAGAAGAAAAGTCGAAAATATTTCATCGACAGAGGCAAACAATCTGATTGGTTTTTTCATGAAAGCTGTCACCAGATTAGGGACCACCAAGGTTATTCCTTTCAGTGAATCTGAAAATACTTTTCTTTCGAGACTAAAGTATGGTATACCCAAAACCTATATTCACAATGGTTTTTGTTTTCCCTTAGCGCAACTTTAGTTTGTTACAGATCTTTCAGATGCAATACAAGTTGCCGTCACCTTTCAAATCGTGCTTTTCGAAATAGCTGTGCTTTTGGGAAGTCACGCTTGTGTCTGCTTGGTGTTCTCATCCCATCGCTTTCATAGTGTGGACATAATGTCAGCAGAGCAGGCCGACTTTCAAGACTCTCCCGCACTTTCTCATCATCTGCTGCCGCTCTCTCCACTTTCCTTGCATGAGAATAAGATTTGCCTAATGTCTCCGTCATTACCACTCCCTTTTATAACCTCACCCTCACGCATTTCACCTCTTCCATCATCCCCCCTATTCCCACCCCGAGCCCATCCCCCACCTCCATAACTCTCTCTCCTCCGCCGTGCACATGTACACTCTCCTTGTTCCCACATGGTGATATCAATGAGCAGCTATGTATATATATGTGTGTCCGTCTGTGTGTCTGTCTCTCTGTCTGTCTGCCTGCCTACGTGTGTGTGTGTGTGTGTGTGTGTGTGTGTGTGTGTGTGTGTGTGTGTGTGTGTCTGTCTGTCTGTCTGTCTGTCTGTTTCTCTCTCTGTCTCTCTCCCTCTCTCTCTCTCTCTCTCTCTCTCTCTCTCTCTCTCTCTCTCTCTCCAAACCTCCACTTCTTCCTTCCCTGCCTCCCTCTCTTCTGTGTGTCTGTCTCTCTGTCTGTCTGCCTGCCTACGTGTGTGTGCGTGCGCGCGTGCGTGCGCGCGTGCGTGCGCGCGTGCGTGCGTGCGTGTGTGTGTGTGTCTGTGTGTCTGTCTGTCTGTGTGTCTGTGTGTCTGTCTGTTTGTCTGTCTGTCTGTCTGTTTCTTTCTCTGTCTCTGTCTCTGTCTCTGTCTCTGTCTCTCTCTCTCTCTCTGTCTCTCTCTCTCTCTCTCTCTCTCTCTCTTTCTCTCTCCAAACCTCCACTCCTTCCTTCCCTGCCTCCCTCTCTTCCCGACATGCTCATCGTGGCACGGAAATGAAAAATTGACGCGCATACTCAGATTGACAACTTCTCAAATGATGCGGAACGTGGCTATCGAGTCATGACGTCACGGCTCGATTCGACGTCATCAGTCAACTGTGACGTCAGAGCAATGCTCAGATCTTGCATATCCATGATTTTTATGTGGCGGGGCGGTGGGTGGACGGAGAAACGAATGGAAAAAAAAGAGGAGGAGGGAGGTGGGGGTGGGGGTGGGGGGTGGACGATGAGAAAGAGTTGCCCTGGTGGGGGCAGGGGAAGGAGGAGGAGAAATGTGAATGCGGGAAAACAGTGGGGACGGGGGCGGAGGGTGAGGGTGGGAGTGTGAGTGGGTTGGTAGGAAGAGGCGGGAGGGGGTGTGCACGTGTTTTTAGATAATTCAAGAAAAGGGTCGTGGCAGAGGAAAGTGAGGCGGAAAGATATGAGGGTGGAAATAGAACGCGTATAAATTTTACATCATGGAGTAATCAGGAGGTTTGTCCCAGTCCAGAAGAAACAGCAGTGCTTGTAGATAAATTCTCATCATTCATCAGACGCGAGTTAATGTAGATATTGTGAATAAAACACGTATTGCCTCCACCAAGGAAGTTATGTTTTACCATCGGTTTGTCAGTTAATTAGTTAGTTATTCGGCAACGTGACTCTAAAAGTTCAAAACTGATTCTGATGAAGTTTGGTGCAAGGACAGGGTTTCACACACGCAACTATCCATTAACTTTCTGTGCCTATCTGTCGTCTCATTTTGGAATGACGACCATACATACTACTGATGGCGCTGGCGTATGCGATCCATACTCACAGACCTCCAGCAGACGCTATAATGAACTCACCTATAAGGCCATGGTAGAGAAATGATGGCGTCCTTGGTTGAAGTTTGCGCTTAAGAGATATCCGGCACACGCTAAAATGAGCCAAACTTTGTAGTGTCAGACCCAGCTAGCAGAACATCCTGCCTGAATTAACAATGCAGTTTGTGGAAGAGAAACTGTGACTTTCTTGCGGAGCTTGAAGCTCTTAGAGAGCTTTCTATTCTGATAATTATGTTTCTCGTTCTCATCTAGTCATTTGTCGACTGGAAAAACAGTCTCCATCTTCATCTGCCTCATAAGCTGACATGTTTGGGCCGGAGATATCTAGTCTTTCGGTAGGGAAGGATTCATGAAGACTGCATTTTCCTAGCTCCCCGGGAGAATTTTACACCAATGTAATGCATTGCTTCATATGGTCAAGGCTTGAGATGAGTGTGCGTCGGTAGTTTTTCCAATAATATTTCATTTTTAAACAATTGCAGATTTTCTCGTATCGTCATATTCACTAAAATACAACGAAAACCTGTTCACTCCAGACAATAACTTTTCTCTCACAATGTCCACCTTGAAACAAACTGCTAGAGAGTCTTAGCTTTCTACTGACTTTCTACATAAATTCAGAATCCCAACATAAGAGCAAAGGCTTTCTCTTCCAAGTGATAAACTGTCATCCTACAAATGAATTTACTTCTTTTCCCATCCAAGAGATGTATGCCGCTTGTTCTTGGAGATTACCGAGAAAACTACAGGTAAATATGACGTTTGTTCAACACTCCATCGATCAAAACTTAAAAACATTAATGCCGTTTTATCCTTCGCACGCATTATTGCATAAAGATGTCA
>JAWQFJ010002284.1:71162-76162 GCA_034096865.1 Theodoxus fluviatilis
TTACTTTGCGTGTCAACGGCACACCACTGGCAAATATTGCATATGTACACATTTGCTACGACACAGAGGTGTGAGAAAATGTATTGTCTACAATTCTCTCTCTCTCTCTCTCTCTCTCTCTCTCTCTCTCTCTCTCTCTCTCTCTAGATTGATCCCTAAAAGTATGATCAAAAGTTGCAAAATATATTTCGAAATATGGTAGACATGGTATCCAGCTTATGCCGGACTATACGACGATATATGCACTATTGTATGCAGATGATATTGCTCTTATTTCTGATACAGCAATAGGACTTCAAAACCAATTAAACTGTTTAGAGAAAGGAACTGTTGCAGTCGGCCTACAGGTTAATCACGAAAAAACAAAGGTCATTGTATTTCGCAATGGAGAATACTTGACTGACCATGAGAAATGGTACTTAGGTTCCAAAAGGTTAGAAACGATGAACGAATACAAATATCTTGGTGCATTATTCACTACCAGACTCTCATTTAACAGTATGCAATATGATCTCGTACAACGAGCGAAAGGTGCCATGATGCAGGTATCTAGATGTCTGCGAAGACTGGATTGTATGTCGCCAGATGTATATTTCAAACTATTCGATGCTCAGGTGCAGTCAGTATTGTTGTATAGCGCCGAGCTGTGGGGCACCAGTCAATGTTATGTTGTGGAATGTGTACATTTACAGGCTATTAAACGTTTTCTTAATTTACCCATGCAGGTACCAAATTTAATGGTGTACGGAGATACGGGTAGATACCCCTTGTACATAACTGCTTCAATGAGGGCTATCAAGTACTGGCTGCGTTTACTGAAAATGGAATCCAGTAGATACCCTCGCAAAGCTTACAGCATGATGTTGGCATCTGGTTCGAATGAAAACT
Organism: Theodoxus fluviatilis; assembly: GCA_034096865.1. Lineage (NCBI taxonomy): Eukaryota > Metazoa > Mollusca > Gastropoda > Cycloneritida > Neritidae > Theodoxus > Theodoxus fluviatilis. Next base: position 72,051 of record JAWQFJ010002284.1, read on the forward strand.
GGTCAAGCAGAATAAAAGATCTACTAGGTAGATATGGATTCTTGGAAATGTGGATTAATCAGAAAGTGCAATGTGAGGGTGAATTCTTGAGAGAACTAAGAAAACGAATGGTAAATGAATATAATACAATGTGGTCTGAAGCTTTGAATGCTAGTGATAGATATTCCTTTTTTCGTTGTTTCAAAGCACTACGGTATAAAGAGATGTATTTGTACAGTATTGACAAGAAAGTATTTAGAGATGTGTACATTCGTTTCCGTATGGGATTTACCGACCTGTATGTGCATAAATACCGATATGTAAAGGAAAGTGATTTCAACACATACTTGTGTCCAGCATGTTATGAAACAGATGAGTGTGAAAGACATTTTCTTCTTGAATGTCCAGTATATGAGGACCTGAGAAGAAAGTTCCTTAGAAATCTCCCTAATGTGAAGGTAGAGATCCAATACCTACTGATGGAGCAAGATATAATGGTGATAAGATCTGTAGCAAGGTACTTGTATCATGCATTTAAAAGGCGGGGGGAGGCAGTGGCTACAGCAGTGACTGAAGAGGCATTCACTACTTGACTGTAACCTTTGAAATATTGATGTGAAGGGCCGGAGGCCCAACAATAAACTGTTCGTTCGTTCGTTCGTTCTCTCTCTCTCTCTCTCTCTCTCTCTCTCTCTCTCTCTCTCTCTATCTCTCTCTCTCTCTCTCCCTCCACCCTCCCTCCCTCCTGGCCAGTCAATACGGGCGATCGAACTGATCCCCCTCAGCCTTATCGCATTGGTCTCGTGTCGTTCTGATTTTGCCTTTCACTCCCTCATTCGAGCGCTCCCTTCAAGTCGGCCAATGCAGTAATCAAGTTTGTTAGAAATTAGCTTCTTCGACCTTTTCCATAAGCTTCCCGTACGTGGCTTGGAACCTGTCCCAAGCAATCAGTGTCCGGCGGTTCTGCAGGCACCCTCACAGACGGTCCTGTGTCACTAAATGTTCGCCAAACTTGGTGGCTGCTTCTTCCCAGCGTCGTTTCTGGAGTCTAACCTTTTCCCCAGACAACACGGTGACTTGGTAACAAGATTTTTTTTGTCATTTTTTCCCTGCTCGTGTTAGAAAATTTGACAAGAGCGAAAGCAGACGGTGTGGCATTTTGACTCTGGAAATGTCGCTCTGACTTGGTCATTTGATGCGTATCAGCTGGTCAGCGATTACGGGATCGAAAGAAGTCCATTCAAAGGAAGCAGTTTCATGCAAGAAGGAGAGGGTTGGAGGTGGACAGGATGTTCGAGCATGGGGGAAATAAAACGAAAATGAGGAGAAAGAGGAAATGGAGGAGGAGGAGAGGAGGAGGAGGAGGAGGAGGAGGAGGAGGAGGAGGAGGAGGAGGAGAAGGTGGAAGAGAAGGAGGAGGAGGAGGAGAGGAGGAGGAGGAGGAGGAGGAGGAGGAGGAGGAGGAGGAGGAGGAGGTAGAGAATGAAAAAGAGAAAAAAGAGGAAACGAAGGTACAAAAGAGGGAGAAAGAGGGGCACGAGGAGGAGGAGGAGGAGGAGGAGGAGGAGGAGGAGGAGGAGGAGGAGGAGGAGGAGAACGAGGACGAAGAGGAGGAGGAGGAGGAGGAGGAGGAGGAGGAGGAGGAAGAGGAGGACGAGGAGGAGGAGGAGGAGGACGAGGAGGAGGAGGAGGACGAGGAGGACGAGGAGGAGGGCGAGGAGGAGGACGAGGACGAGGAGGAGGAGGAGGAGGAGGAGGAGGAGGAGGAGGAGGAGGAGGAGGAGGAGGAGGAGGAGGAGGAGGAGGAGGAGGAGGAGGAGGAGGAGGAGGCGGAGGAGGAGGAGGCGGAGGAGGAGGAGGGGGAGGAGGAGGGGGAGGGGAGGGGGAGGAGGAGGGGGAGGAGGAGGAGGAGGAGAGGTGGAGGGGGAGGAGGAGGGGGTGGAGGGGGGGAGGAGGAGGGGGGGATTAGACAGCCATTAGGACTTCACGAGGATTATGAGTGATTAGTAGTAGTATGAGTCTTCACGCTGAGATTATTATTCGTATTATGAGGGATTCTTATTGCAGGAGGCATGATGTGGACGTCTATACCAGTGATGATTTATGCATTCTTGAGTCTACGAATTATTCTTACTTCTTCTTGATAGTAAGTACTCTTCTGAGGACGTAGGAGGTAGGATGTCCTCATGATGATTGACTGATTATGATTACGAGTAGGAGACCATTCTTAGGCTAGGAGGAGGAACTAGATGAGGACGATTATTATACCGATGTGAGGATTACTTGTTCATTATGTGACTCCTTATTAGGACGAGGAGAGTACTATTTGGGGACGAGGTTATACTAGTATGACGGACGATTATGCTTTACGTAATTAGTACTTACATGATCGACGAGGTTTCATTATACAGAGGAGGAGGATAAGGATGTTGAGTAGTCTGATTGATGAGGAGGTAGGAGTAGGAGTGATTTGGGTCTGATGAGGATTATGATTATTATTAGTCGGAGGAGAAGGATGCGGAAGGTGAACTGAATTAGTGACGATTAGTACTACGCTTACTCGTCGTCGATACATGAGGGACGCTTATATGACGAGGCTGAGGTCGTCTTATGATTACGATGAGTCACGTCCTAGGGGATTACTATTACGATTGAGCATTGACCGTATTACTTATGCCTCGTACGATTACCTCCGACGAGGACGAGGACGTATTACGATGAGTTAACTGAGGAGGCATGATTATGACTCAAAGACGAGGAGGACGCAGGACCGAGTTCGAGGAACTATGGCTACACGATTACTACGTAGTATGATAACGAAGGATTACTGTTACGATGTCTAATGGGATGGGTTTTAGGTAGTCTGTATTAAATAGCAGGAGTGAGGAGGAGGATGCAGGGGAGGATGATTAGGGCGATTACTATACGGTACTCCTTCTAATTGACGTTATGACGATTACGATGACAGAATTGTCTCTCTTACGAGAAAAGGACAAAAGTCCGCAGGCGTAATGACGATTCGGAGTACTTATTCTTGCTGAGGAGGAGGCTGAGGATTGGAGGAGTGCGTAGGAGGTAGTGCTGCAGTAGGAGATTAGTTATTAGGCAGTAGGATGATGAGAGTAGGATGTGGTGAAAGATTAGGTATTCAATATTGATGAGGAAAGAGAGGAGGATTAGGAGTAGGTGGAATTAGGAGAGGATGATGTATGACCTTATGCATGGACTACTAACTACGACTAGGAGACCTATAACGAGGAGAGTATTATGTAGGAGGTATTATTAGTAGGAGGATGAGGAGGAGGAGGATTATGAGTGAGTAGGACTATGTACGATTAGTGATTATGTCATTCGTGAGTATTGAGGAGGACGAGGCCGAGGAGGACGAGGAGGACGAGGAGGAGGAGGAGGAGGAGGACGAGGAGGAGGAGGAGGAGGACGAGGAGGAGGAGGACGAGGAGGACGAGGAGGAGGAGGGCGAGGAGGCCGAGGAGGAGGACGAGGACGAGGAGGAGGACGGGGACGAGGAGGAAGAGGAGGACGAGGAGGAAGACGAGAAGGAAGACGAGGAGGAGGAGGGTGTGGGGGGTGGTGTTGAGATGTAAAATGAGAAGAAGGAGAAAATAGTTTGCGGCAGCTGCAGCAGATATGAGAACAAACATGTATACTTTAAGCATGAGTACCAAGGAGGAGGAGAAATGGAAAAAGAGAAGGAAAAATGGCTGCGACAGCAGCAACAGCAGGGACACGCTGAGGAAGAATAGGAAGAGGACGAGGAGAAATGGGGAGCACGAGCATAAAAGGGTGAAAAAGTAGTAGCAGAAGGAAGAGGAAGAAGTGTCGAAGAAGGAGAAGCAGACGGAGTAGACAAGAAGGATGAATATGATTCGGTCCAGTTGCAGAACTGCGTTGATGCAGCAGAGCGAGAAGGAGCAAAAGCAGGAGCAACTGAATAGAGAGGAAGAGAGAGATGCACAGAAGGCTGGGAAGAAAGAAAACGAGAAAGATGCAGGTTAATTAAGCTGTATACGAGAGGAAGCAACTGCAACGGTGAGAAAACCAAAATTATCCAATAGTTAAAACGGCATTTGAAGATATCTATGTTGGGAGGGAGGAAGGGGGAGGGGGAAAAG
>JAWQFJ010002284.1:78662-81162 GCA_034096865.1 Theodoxus fluviatilis
AAGTTCATGACCTCGAGTCAATTTTAGAAAACCTAGCACATTGATTTTTCAACACAGTCCCCTCATACATATACACACTTAGTCATACGGAGGTGGTGCACACGGCTCCCTTCTTGATAAAGGTCGGTTTCTTGGAATTTCAGAAAGTGAGCCACAGTGGCGATGATGTCATCATCAGTGTCAACATGGCGACCACTGAGTTACTTCTCCATCTTGGGGAAAAGGAATAGTCTGAGGGTGCAAATCAGGTGAAAAGGGCGGATGATGGACGAGGTTGAACCCGCACTCCTGGATGGCAGCCATCGCCACTATGATCAGGCCGAGGAGTTTCGGGACCCAGCGAGCTGACACCTTGGCCATTTGGAGTTCGTTGTGGATAATGGCATGGCCGAGTTGCTGTGAGATACCCAACTCTGTGGCAATGTACCGCTGTGTTATTCGTCGATCTATCATGATCATGTCATGGATCTTGTCAATGGTCTCCTGTGTGGTGATGGTGCCAGACCTTCTAGGACGGGGGTCGTCTTCCAGGCTCTCTCAGCCACCTTTGAATTAGTTGCCCACTTTTGCTCCAAGCTGTAAGAAGGAGCACCCTCCCCTTGTGTTGGCACCATGTCCTCGTAGACCTCCTTGGGTGATAAGCCCTCGAGACCGAGGTAGCGGAACACTGCACGAAGGCCGATGTTGTCCCTTTTCTCAGACAGTGCTTTCTTGCAATTTTCAATAGACCATATCCACATATCGAGGCTCTGGGAGTTACTTCCCTTGTTTTCGGTGCAGCTTCCCGCGAATCTTTGATAATGCCGAGCAACAAGAGCTGTGCTTGGGGACTATGTAAAGCGGATAGTAGATACCCTGAACGCTGTGTTGGCGTCAAATTCATTCCATTTGTGAAACCGGGAAAGTATATGTACCATCTAGATCGTTGCCTTCGCTGGTTAAAAGCCTGCAATCGCCCAGCGAACTAGCTGAATGTCGACACAATCACGCGGCATTGTTGTACATTTGCCTTATACAGTGCTCAATGAAACAGCGTTGTTGTGATATGTTTCTACCCGCAAATACACAGCAAATCATTCAGGTGTTGTGATACGTAATCCCTGGTTAACAGGTGTTTACACGTAAATTGCCGCATCGCGTGTTTGTGACTGTCTTCCTGTGTTGTGTGGTGTGTAGGTCTGTGACTGTGTCTCCATGTGTTGTGTAGTGTGTAGGTCTGTGTCTGTCTCCATGTGTTGTGTTGTGTAGGTCTGTGACTGTCTGTCTCCATGTGTTGTGTGGTGTGTAGGTCTGTGACTGTCTGTCTCCTTGTGTTGTGTGGTGAATAGTATTATATATATTATTAATGTTTTTGTATTCTTATGTGTTCATTATTTTGATTTTACTCTTTCTTTTATTTTTATTTTTTGTTTTGCAAAAATGTTGTACTGCAGGTATCTTTCAAATTTTTCACACAAGTTCACACACATCATATAGTGAGACATAAGCAAACCAGTTCTCACAGTCACTTACTGACTTAGCACAATGTTGATCAGCCATGCAAATTGTTGTTTGAAGTTAACTGCCACTAGTTATTTCCAAGGTGCTTTGTACTCCTCTGGCACTTTTTGTATTTCTTTTTGCACCAGCACAAACTTTTAAACATGAGAAACAAAAACAATTGAAAGATACCTGCAGTACAACATTTTTTTTCTAACTGGTTTTGTGTGTGTGTGTGTAAATCTGTCCTGTTTGTTGCTCTATTTTGTTTCAACATGCACATCCATGCATTAACCAAGTACATGTAACAAAGAGGTATATTTTATGAACAGTTTTCTTGTTTATTATTTTTCTTCTGGAACACTCAATAGTCATGCACAAAAAGTTGCAGAACAAAAACTAAAAATAAAAGAAAGAATAAAATCAAAATAATGAATACAAAAGAAAAAAATGCATTAATAATATATATAATAATATTCACCACACAACACATGGAGACAGTCACAGACCTACACACCACATGGAGACAGACAGTCACAGACCTGAGGCAAATAGCTATTATCTGTTACCTCTGATTTACTTTTACAACATAAAACAAAGAAGTTTTTTTCTGGTGGCAACTTTGTGGTGGAGTTTAAAAAGAGTCAGCAGTTTCTACACTTGTTTGCACATCATTTCAAATACAGCATAAGGATAGAGTTGCTGAATGATCCCCTTATGTCAGGATCTACTGACTGCTAGGCTCTCAGTGTTATACCAATAACATGGCCAAGGTTGGTCGAGCTGTCAGATGCTACCAATGAGAATATGGGGCTGCCTCGTGTCATTTCAAACCTTGCTTCTGTGCACTGGCAGAAAAATTAACATTAAAATTACGATTTTGATTGTTTTTTCTCCTTCTGTGATTAAATGCATTTATAAGTTATAAGTTAATTTCTATGTTTTCTATGAGATAAATCATACAAAAGTGTGTCTTTTAGCTTGGGGCCTACACATCACACAACACATGGAGACAGTCACA
>JAWQFJ010002284.1:88662-103662 GCA_034096865.1 Theodoxus fluviatilis
GTCGTGCCGTCGTCGTCACGCGGTACCTACTACGGGCGTATCGACTACTTGCGGGAGCAGTGGGCTTCCCGCCTAATCCTCTACGTTTCCACTGGTTCACCTTCCTGTTGGTATCTTCGTATTCCACGAGTGCTGCGTCTTCTTGGTGGAGCCTTGCTGTACTGTCTTCTCGAGTCCACACGGGTGGAACTCGTGGTTGTCGCCTCCGATGGAATGCTGCGTTTGGCCGGGGGTGACCTAGGCGCGAGTCTGGAGCGACGTCTGAGACGCCGGAGCGTTCGTCAAGCCGTCTTGGTTCTAACGGCTGTTGCAAGTATCGTTTTCTCGTTCGTAGCTAGGTAGCTACAATTTCGTTGAGACAGGTCAGGACTGACAGTTAAAAGTCTAACGAAAGCCACTTTGGGTGAAGTGGGAGGGAAAGTCCGCACGGAGCGGCCTGAACAATTGGGGAAGATTGTGTCAGAGGCAGAGGGGTGAGGGGAGAAATGCTAGCGTGTACATTCGCAGTGAGGCGGTGTCTTAGCGCGGCTGTATTGTCGCAGGGTAGACTATGCGACGGAAGGGGAGAGTGATTCATCAATTGATTCTTCTGCAGAATGGTATTGATCACTCTAGCTCTGGGGGCGGTGGTAATTCTGCCGAAGTTTGGAATCGTCTTCTAAACTGTTATTGACTTGGAGAATCGAGCGTGACGCTTGCAAGTCAAGGTAAATCTCATGACAGACAAAAGGGGAAAGGACTCAAATCCACGGGGAGGGGTTCTATTTGTCTGGACACCGTTTGGCGCCAGGTGTGCGTCAGTGATAGGAGTATTCACCAAGACTTCTGAGGAACTGTGTTTGGGGTACAGTGACTTGTTCAAGGGTTGGGACAATGTCTTCTTTTCAGATGGACTGAGAAGGGAAGAAGTGGGTTTGGTTTACTCCGGGGATTTCTTGTGTGAGAATTTGACGTGTTTGTCGCTGTGTTTTCCTGATTGCGTGAGCCAGGGGAGAGCCACGTAGAGTCAGCGTACGCTAGCCGGGGAGAAGCGTACTGTCAGCGATACGATGGTAAGATGGTTTCTTTCCTGTTTATTCTCTACGTGTTATTGCTGTTTTGACGTGAAGTGCCTGTTCGTGTGCGCGTGAGTCGCGTGAGCTGGCTGTGTGAGGAGCAACTGCATGCGCGAGAGCGAAGCGGAGTGGGACTTGCTTTGTTTACGTTGTTGGTTACCGGTCGTCCAACCGGAAACGCCACCGCTTGGGGGAAGCGAGGGGTGGCCGAGGAATGTGGAGGGGGTTTTGCTAGCGCGCCGCTGGCTGCTGTTTGTGATGTTATGCATGGGGAGCGGGTGACTGGCTGTCACGCCCTGTGTGTTGCTGGTTTTTGCTCTTGTTGTGTTGATGGAGTTATTGGTGTTGTGAAGTGTTTATCAGACTTTGTGGTGGAGTGGTTGGTTGGGGTATAGCTGAATTTATTTCATTTTCTGTGGAAATGATGGGAGAAAGAGGGAAGTGGTTTCCCTATTACTACAGGGTGGCGGGATTGTCCCCCTTTGTGTGCGTATTTTGATCCCAGGTTATGGTGTTTGGGGGATCGCTATGCTCTTGTGAGAGCATCCTCTTATATTTTGTTAACATGTTGTGAATAAACTTTAATTTGTTTATTTGTTCCCCGATTCAGTGGTCTTTATTCACATGTGAGTTGGCATGCTTGATGTTTGTGGTGTCCCCCCAAGGAGTGGTGGTTGAGTTTAGGTTGTAAACTCATCATTTATCTAAGGGTCTCTCCCCTCAAGGGCGACTATGTCGTCTCTCTGAGGATGAACCCATCTCTAGCCTGTTAGATAACTCGACAATGGCGAGCCGAGCCTCCAGGATATCAGTCTAATTTTCTAATTTTTAAGAAAAATTATCACATTTTGTCGGACCATCCACACCTTGGGGAACACCGGCCACTGATGACGGCTTTGTTTACATTGCCTTTCTCATGCTCTGGTTGCTTGTTTGCTATTGTACCTGCTCGTGTGTCTCTCCACAGTTATTGCTGAGAATGGCTGTGTAGATTATTCACTGAGGTTGTGAATTTTTGGAATTATGGAGAGAACAGGGTGAATGAGCAGAGGCAGAACAAGAAGTGGGAGAGGGCTTTGTATTTTTTGGATTGGCATTTGCATTTGGGTTGCATCCCTTGTCTACCTAGCACGGTATTGCTTGGTTGTTCGCTATTGTTTTCTTGGTTTCAGGTTAGTTCTTGTGTGACTTAGCTGAGTATGCTAAGACGAGAATGTTTGGGAACTTAACTTGCGTGGGTGTGGTCGCGCGTGTGTGGGCGTGGCTGCTGGTGCAAGCAAGGTTGCTAACCTGAGTGAGAGACTTAGAGAGGGGAGTCTCCCTGAGTTGTGCGACCATAGAGAACAAACGGGTGTTTGGTTTGCAACTGGCGTGGATGCAGTTGTGTGATGGTTGAGAGGGAGCAAATTTCTAGGTCATGTGTGTAGTTGCTAAAGTGCAAGAGGGGTGTGTTTGGTTGTCTTGTACTATAAACAGAGAGACTGTGTCACTCATTATAGTGAGCAGTGGTTATTAGCAACAGTAGTAGCAGAACGGATGGTAATAAGGGTTGACTGTTGAGACTTATTCCAAATTGGGTAGACTTAATGAGCTGGGATAGGGCTTTAAGACATTATCAGGAAAAGGGTTTTCATGTGTGATTGGGCTGAATGTCTATTAAGTCAAGAAAAGGTGCCACGTGTTTTATTCCCAGTTTATCCTTCACTTTATGGGATAGTGTTGTGATGGTTAAGTAGCCAACTGAGTGTTGCGCTAGTGGTGGAGGTATGTGGCGACTGACGTATTATTGAACGCCAGCACGGGTGTGCTGTGCGTGTGAAGCGTGCAGTGCGAGTCTGGTGCGGTCTGACTGCTTAGTATGGATTCGTCTTAGTGGGGAAGTAGTGCCAAGGTGGCCTCCCATTAGTTATGACGGTCGTGTCTTGACAGAATCCCTAGATAGTATGTGAAGAGTACAAGGTGTACTGTGTGACTATAGTTTGCAAGCACGTGTCCCGTTAGGAGTGCATGAGACTTTTCGGAAATTATTACCGCTAAAGGGGCGGTTGTTCTCTTGTAGAGAGGGCAGGGTTAATTATTGTTGTTTGTCTTCCTGGTGGAGGGAGAAATGTAGGTCGCTAGAGCGACGTCGCAAAAGGCGACTATCCTCTTAAGGGGAGGATGGGTGGTTAGTGGTTAATCTCTTAGGGAGTGAAAGTTGTGCTATTATCTACAGCTGCTTGGGGCAGTTGTTTCTCTTGGAGAGAATGGGGAGAGCATGCAAGGAGCTCGAGTGTGATGAGCGCATGCGGTGGGTGTGAAGGGTGACGTAACGTAGCGCACCTGCGAGGGTGCCTGCGTGTGTGGGCTACTGTCACCGGTTACATGTCTGGGAGGGATGGGTGTCTTGTCGTTTCTCCGGGAGTCTGAGGGAGGGCCCCCCTCAGATCTCCCCGGAGGATGCAAGATGTCCCAGCGCCCCTGCCCAGAGTGAGAGAACGCGAACCTGACTGGGTGAATGCGACTCGGATTGTTGCATGTCAGAAGTAGCGGTGAGACAGCTGTGTGCTGGGTGTGGTTCGTGTATGAGGGTAAGTCCCTGTACGGTGGTTCCGTACGAGGGTGAGTCCCTGTACGGCGAGTGGTTGTGCGAGGGTAAGTCCCTGTACGGCGGTTCCGTGCGAGGGTGAGTCCCTGTACGTAACTCATGGGAGTTGGTTGTCACAGGAATCGTTATCGTTTAGGTATGCTTGTGTAATGCTACCTCGTGTGTACGAGGGTGCGAGTCCCTGTACGTTTGGTCGGTGGTTGGTATACCACAGTGGTTCCGAGATGACAACGTTCCTCGTCTAGTCTTAGCTGTGTGCGATGATAGACTAGCGAGGAGGCGCGGAGAAATCTGCGTGACAAGTCTACATGGGTAGTCTTACTGCCTGTCAAAGGGCAGTGAAATTAGAAGGACTGTGTGAAGGTCGCTTCTTGGGTAGGCCCGGGTGAGCTACCCGGTCTGTACGAGGGTGGGAGTCCCTGTGCAGTTTGGTTAGTGGTTTGTTTATCACAATAGTATGCATACGAAGTCTAGTGTTTCTGTGTGAAAGGGTGGGAACCCTATTCACTAGACTTACGCCTTGGTGGCGTGGAAAATGTTCGCTCCTTATGCGACATTTACCGTCCTCAGGGGAGGCGGTGTGAATTGACCGTAGTATCGGCAATTCTTAGACACCCAGAGTGTTGGGTGCGGTCTAGCGTTTCTGTGTGAAGGGGTGGGAACCCTATTCACTAGACTTACGCCTGGGTGGCGTGAAAAATGTTCGCTCTTTATGCGACATTTACCGTCCTCAGGGGAGGCGGCGTGAATTGACCGTGGTATCGGCAATTCTTAGACACCCAGAGTGTTGGGTGCAGTCTAGTGTTTCTGTGTGAAAGGGTGGGAACCCTATTCACTAGACTTACGCCTGGGAGGCGTGAAAAATGTTCGCTCCTTATGCGACATTTGCCGGCCTTGGGCGAGGCGGCGTGGGGGAAAGAGTTTGACGCTAGCTCCTCGCGTGGCTGCCTGCCGCGAGAGGGTGCTTTGCCTTTGGCTGCAAGCTATGCAGTGAGGACACCACGGGAAGTAAACTGGTTTGCTTGCCGAACGCTACATCCCGTGGTGGGCCTGGGAGTTGGTGGTTGTGGTTAGTGATTATGATCACTCATGGTGTGTTCTTGGTGAGCCACCATCTGTATATTCGGGCGCAGCCCCGTGAAATAAACCCATTGGGTGGGTTAACCGTGAATGTAGCTAAGCGGGATAGGCTCTTGGTTAGAGCTATTGTTATTCTAGGGTTAGGCCCTGTGTCATGATAGTAAGGGTATAGTGTTTGGATTGTTGGTTGTGGTAATTTAACTGTTTAGAGGATAGAATAGAGAAAATAACTGGGATTTGAGATAGTCCGAGGGGAGGGTTATCTTAATTAAGCGTCTATGACGAATTCTGCTCGGTAAGGTTCGAGCATACGACGACTATCTATTCTCGGGGAATATGGTCGGAAGCGAGAGCGGTCGCTGGAAACGCAGGGCGAGTGGATGTCCGTGCGTTTGTCTGGCTAGTTTGTTAGCCGTAAACTTGTGTGCGAGATGCGACGTGTGTGCTGGCGTGGTTCGCGAGTGCAAGTGCTCTATGTAAGCAGTGGTAAAGATGTTTTTGACAGCATAGGAAGAGTGCTGCAGGGAAGACTGTTTGGTCAGTGAGATGTGGGGTTGTAGCGAGTTTGGCGTAAGGCGTGCGAATCGAGAGTGTAGTGTGCACGCGTAAACTCGTAAAAAGCGACGTGTACTTCGCTATCGCTGTAAGGGTCTGAGGGGGAAAGTTTAGACCTGTATGAGGTCCCCCTTCTTACTTCTAAGGTGTGTGCGGGAACGCTGGGTTCTTAGCGAGTACGGATGCTAGGGTGGATGTGAGGAGCTGACTCTTGTGTAATCTGGTGGGTCTGCGGGGCGGCGTGCCCCGGCTTGCCGTGGGCACGACGTTGAGGCGCACGAGCGTCTACCCGTTCTCTCTCTCCAGCTGCTGAGATGCTCAGTATCCCCCTCCTTTTTATGATAGTTAAATTCTTGTATGGATTGCAAGAGATGTTCACTTGTGGAGTGACTGGTGCTACCTGTGGGGGATTGAATAGGGGTAAACTTCTAAGAGGTATCAAATCCTGTCTACTCGTATATATGGAAGTAGAGTTTGTTGAAGTGAGTGGGTCGTTCCCAAGCGAGAGATTGGCTGCGGGTTGGCGAGGCGCCTCTACCTGTCTGAGGGTGAGTGCTGCCCGTCTCCGCTACGATCTGAACCATCAGGCTCGCGTAATAAAATAGATTACTAACTTGGGAGAAACGTCGATGGATGTGGGGTGGGTCCTTTCATATTGCGAGTGGGCGCGTATTGGTGAAGAAGTTTTTGCTAGGTGCGAACCGGGTGGTTCGTACTTAAGCGGGAAGGCTTGTCGCGTGGTGCGCGACATGAAGGGTGATGTGGGTTATTCACCTCTGATGTAAATAGATAGTGTAAAAAGAAAATAAATCTTCTCCGTGCTCACGCTCGTGCGTTTGCCGCCGAGGGCGTGGCTGTTGAGTAGCGGAGTGTCACTGCACCACTCCGGAGGGGAACCTGGGGGGTCTTCGGAGGGGGTATGAGCTGAATCTACGGGGTTCACTCGATCTCCGGCAGGGGGGTACCCTGCCGCGTCCCTTTGTCAATTAGTGATTGGCGAAGGTGGGAGAGGCGGGAAATTCCTCATTAGTGATTGGTGGTTAATCACGTGGGAGAGGCAATATCGGAGTTGGTAGCGTTTAGTCTGGGCAGACCTATTCCATCAGTGGATGGTGACGGTGGAGGGGAGCGAGAGCTCCCGCCGGCCGTGAAACCACGTTGGGTGGCAGAGTGAGGCGGTTTGCCTCGCTAGAATTTTTCTCCGTGTCAACTCTGGTAGCAGTTGATTCGTACGAGACTGGAAGTGGAGTTTTCCGCTGGCTAAGACGGAATTTCTGAGGATTTCACCACAGCCTGGGACTGAGGTGATTATTGCCGCCGCCATATTGCTTTTACCACGTGGGGTAATTGATTTGTGAATCTGGGTGGAAAATAAGTCTATTGTTGGGTACGGGATTCGTATTTTCTATGGATGGGGTAAATCTATAGGATCAAAGGGGTGAGTAATGAAGCTTTGAATTTAAGCTGACTCGCGGGGAGCGAGTGAAGCCTTTTTCTAATTGGGCATCGGGTTGGGATGCGCCACTTGAACCTTAAATTCGTGTATGAATGGGCTTCGCAAGGAAATGGGGTAGTTGGATTATTGGGGCGAAACCTTGTGTGTTTTAGGCTCCTCCTCCTCCTCCTTCTTCTCCTTTGTGGATCTTCGCCGTTATCTTCGTCTTCGCCGTCGTCGTGCCGTCTTCGTCACGCGGTACCTACTACGGGCGTATCGACTACTTGCGGGAGCAGTGGGCTTCCCGCCTAATCCTCTACGTTTCCACTGGTTCACCTTCCTGTTGGTATCTTCGTATTCCACGAGTGCTGCGTCTTCTTGGTGGAGCCTTGCAGTACTGTCTTCTCGAGTCCGCACGGGTGGAACTCGTGGTTGTCGTCTCCGATGGAATGCTGCGTTTGGCCGGGGGAGACCTGGGCGTGAGCTGGAGCGACGTCTGAGACGCCGGAGCGTTTCGTCAAGCCGTCTTGGTTCTAACGGCTGTTGCAAGTATCGTTTTCTCGTTCGTAGCTAGGTAGCTACAATTTCGTTGAGACAGGTCAGGACTGACAGTTAAAAGTCTAACGAAAGCCACTTTGGGTAAAGTGGGAGGGAAAGTCCGCACGGAGCGGCCTGTACAATTAGGGGAGATTGTGTCAGAGGCAGAGGGGTGAGGGGAGAAATGCTAGCGCGTACATTCGCAGTGAGGCGGTGTCTTAGCGCGGCTGTATTGTCGCAGGGTAGACTATGCGACGGAAGGGGAGAGTGATTCATCAATTGATTCTTCTGCAGAATGGTATTTATCACTCTAGCTCTGGGGACTGTGGTAATTCTGCCGAAGTTTGGAATCGTCTTCTAAACTGTTATTGACTTGGAGAATCAAGCGTGACGCTTGCAAGTCAAGGTAAATCTCATGACAGACAAAAGGGGAAAGGACTTAATCCACGGGGAGGGGTTCTATTTGTCTGGACACCGTTTTGGCGCCAGGTGTGCGTCAGTGATAGGAGTATTCGCCAAGACTTCTGAGAAACTGTGTTTGGGGTACAGTGACTTGTTCAAGGGTTGGGACAATGTCTTCTTTTCAGATGGACTGAGAAGGGAAGAAGTGGGTTTGGTTTACTCCAGGGATTTCTTGTGTGAGAATTTGACGTGGTTATCGCTGTGTTTTTCTGGTTACGTGAGCCAGGGGAGAGCCACGTAGAGTCAGCGTACGCTAGCCTGGGAGAAGCGTACTGTCAGCGATACGATGGTAAGATGGTTTCTTTCCTGTTTATTCTCCACGCGTTATTGCTGTTTTGACGTGAAGTGTCTATTCGTGTGCGCGTGAGTCGCGTGAGCTTGCTGTGTGAGGAGCAACTGCATGCGCGAGAGCGAGGCGGAGTGGGACTTGCTTTGTTTACGTTGTTGGTTACCGGTCGTCCAACCGGAAACGCCACCGCTTAGGGGAAGCGAGGGGTGGCCGAGGAATGTGGAGGGGGTTTTGCTAGCGCGCCGCTGGCTGCTGTTTGTGATGTTATGCATGGGGAGCGGGTGACTGGCTGTCACGCCCTGTGTGTTGCTGGTTTTTGCTCTTGTTGTGTTGATGGAGTTATTGGTGTTGTGAAGTGTTTATCGGAGTTTGTGGTGGAGTGGTTGGTTTGGGGTATAGCTGAATTTATTTCAGTTTCTGTGGAAATGATGGGAGAAAGAGGGAAGTGGTTTCCCTATTACTACAGGGTGGCGGGATTGTCCCCCTTTGTGTGCGTATTTTGATCCCTGGTTATGGTGTTTGGGGGATCGCTATGCTCTTGTGAGAGCATCCTCTGATATTTTGTTAACATGTTGTGAATAAACTTTAATTTGTTTATTTGTTCCCCGATTCAGTGGTCTTTATTCACATGTGAGTTGGCATGCTTGATGTTCGTGGTGTCCCCCCAAGGAGTGGTGGTTGAGTTTAGGTTGTAAACTCATCATTTATCTAAGGGTCTCTTCCCTCAAGGGCGACTATGTCGTCTCTCTGAGGATGAACCTATCTCTAGCCTGTTAGATAACTCGACAAACACACATTAAAACGCACACACACATTCACACACGCACGCACACGTGCAAACAAACAAACAAACACACGCACACACACACACATTCACACACACACATTCACACACACACACACACACACACACACACACAAATACACACACACACACACACACACACATACACACGCCCACAAACATACACAAACACACACAAACGCACACACACACATTCACACACGCACGCACACATGCAAACAAACAAACACACACACACACATTCACACGCACACACACACACATTCACACACACACACATTCACACACACACACACACACACACACACACACACACACACACAAGCACAGTCACACAAGCGTACATGCAGGAGGAGGAAAACATAGGAACTGATAGAGAAACGGTCCGGTCAAGGGGTCAAAACACTCATTTCAAGACAGAAAAATATATACACACAAGCTAAGCGTACCATTCATCAAGTATTAGCAAGCTCCATATCCGTGATACCTTGTGCGTTGAAGAATAACGAAGTCAGCACAAAAACTCTGTTTCTATCAGCTTACTTTGCCAGCTACCATTTGCCAGAGCAATGTGCTCCAGGTTCACCTGTAAAGATGATGCTCAAAAGCTGCTTCGAATTAAGACACTATAAACTCATGTATTTGCTCTGTTCCCGAACCCATTTAAGATGCTGAGTCTAAGATTGACGCAGATGCACAAGACTGATATCGGGTTCACTGGTCGCGACGCACAGCCTCCATCCCATGTGGGTTGGGGGTTTCAAGAATTGACCCTCCGGGACTCCCTACGTGATTCGCACAAGACGAATAACTAGTGATAGCGTGAATTGATTTGCTCTTATTGTCACCAACTTTACTGAATTTTGTCTTTCAATCTTCGAATTAATTAAATGCAGATACAAATGAAATACACTACTATGTGAAAACACGATTATTACTAGTCCACTGTAGCTTTCATTCTACCGGATGTGATGTACCCACGAATGTTAAAACGTCACAGAGAGGCCAAATGACAAATCGCGTCGGAGCTGCAGAAGCTGGCGGTCCCGTTAGATTGTGTCTTTGCTTCGGGCCAGACGACACAACTTCATCGCACAATTTTTCTTTCTTTCTTTCTAATCACGCTTCGAAAACTACCAGGGGCTCTCACGTGAAGAATGTACATGGGTACTTACAGAAGGTGGAAAACGAGAAACGGACGGCGACAAATGATTCAACGACTGGCTTTAAGACGCATATGAGGCCATTGACGCTGGACATCGGATAGCCTTGGATCCAATGGGCATTCATCAACTGGACAGTGGGCAGTTTCAAAGTGTGATGACGTCGATTAAGCCAGTCGGCGTCATCGGGTTGTAGCTGATCATTTTGCAGATCTGGTTGCTGGCAGCGTTTTGCCAGGAGACAACAATGATGATCATGTTGTTTATGTGGGAAATCTGTGCCTGTCCCGGCACATCCAGCTTCATCTGCATGTCATGAGCAACGACAACAACACAATAGCGCCGAGGACGACAAAAACAACAACAACAATAACTTGAAACGAAATAGCAAAAGACAAAATGAACATTGATGATAGAGCATTTATATGCGCAACAAAGAACATTAGCTTTGTAGTTGCAGATTTGATATTGATGACGTACGAGTAAAAGATACAAAATTACACAATCATCACACAGATATGTTTTTACAGTGCCTTTCAGGAGAAAACATTCACGCACGTTCATCTGCATACATGCGCACACGCACGCACACACACACACACACACACACACACACACACACACACACAAACACAAACACACACACACACACACCAGAAAGAGAAAAACACGCGCGCGCTTGCTTTTAGATTTTTTGACAATGCAGAATACGTTTTCCCTTCCTTGTTTGATTTCCAAAATGGTGAGAAGATGTCTCCGGAAAAGAAATAGCAGCACTGCAGTCATGTACTTTCCTCACCACTCCTCGTCTTGAAGAAGTTAACTTGAATGCAACCCACAGCAGAAAGTCACAATCTCCAACTAAATCTTTTATGTCTTTGTTCTAATTGTTCTCGTAAACACCTCTACTCTCTCCTCTTGTCCCTCCTCTCCCTGCTCTTCTTTCTGCTGTTCTTTATGCCCCTCCTTCTTCGTCCGTCTATTTCCCTCCTCCTTCTCCTCTTCTCCCTGTCGTTCCTCCTCCTCCTCCTTCTTCTCTTCATATTGTTCCTTCTCCTCTTTTTCGACCAGCTTATCCTTGTGTTCCTGCTCCATTTTCTCTTGCTTCTGCTCCCCCTCCTTCTGTTTCTGCTGCCCCCTCTCCTGCTCCTCCCCCTTCTCCTCCCTCTGTCCCTCCCCCTTCTCCTCCCTCTGCCCCTCCCCCTTCTCCTCCCTCTGTCCCTCCCCCTTCTCCTCCCTCTGTCCCTCCCCCTTCTCCTCCCTCTGTCCCTCCCCCTTCTCCTCCCTCTGTACCTCCCCCTTCTCCTCCCTCTGCTCCTCCCTCTTCTCCTCCCTCTGCTCCTCCCTCTTCTCCTCCCTCTGCTCCTCCCTCTTCTCCTCCCTCTGCTCCTCCCTCTTCTCCTCCCTCTGTTTCTCCCCCTTCTCCTCCCTTTGCTCCTCCCCTTTCTCCTTCCTCTGTCCCTCCCCCTTCTCCTCCCTCTGCTCCTCCCCCTTTTCCTCCCTCTGCTCCTCCCTCTTCTCCTCCCTCTATTCCCCACCCCCCTTTCTTCGTCTTTTCATCCTTCTCCTCTTTCATCCTCACCTCTTCCATCTCATCGTTGTCTCGGTCGTCGTCGGAATCGCCGTCGTCCTCCTTTCCTTTCTTCAGCTCTTTTCCTTTTTCCTTTCTACTTCTTGTGCTTCCTTCAAGCAGAAAGATCATGCTATTAGGAATTTGTCGTAAGGTGATGCCACCAAAAGACGATTTGGGGCATTGGCCTTTTTTCAAGGTCTTACAACATTGCACAACGTAGTACAAGATGGGATCAGTTTTTTTACTAAAGGAGTAATCTCCACTCGGAGGATTTTAAGCAAAGGCCCAAATTAGGTGAAGAGCCCGTAGGGTGTCGCCGTTGTGGTCTTCACTCCAGCGGTTCTACAAGTCATCTATCTCTCGCTGTTGCAAGGACATTTCCTCGTCTTACCATTAAGTAAGCTAAAAGTGTTTTAAAATCAGCAACTTTATCCAATACTGATGGAGAGGGGAAAAGGAATCGTGCGTTTTCGATCACCCCTTTTCCCCTTTACAATGAAATAAACATTTTATCCTGCATGTGAAAATCGGCCTTCTCAGCAATGAAAATGGGTGAAATTTCATTGGCTTGGCTGAAAAAGACTCCCAATAGATTGCTAGATATGACCGGACCGATGTTTGAGTCCACTGAAAAACTTTGCAATCTTTCTGGCGTCATTGTCTCCACGTGTCCATTCTGGAGGTCAGCGTCCTAAACAGGCTGTAACTCGCAAACAGTCAGTCCGAGTTGGAACTGGTTTTCATCACTGGGAAGAGCACCTCTAGAATCAGACGTAACTCAACATTTACAGAAGTGGAGATGAGCTGAAACTGTAGTAACGGGTAACATTCAAGTGGCTAAGCATTGAACTAAGGGAAAGGTAGCAAGAAGTGTACGCATTTTGACAACAAAGATATCACCATCCTTTGAACTATCAGGCCAAACTGTCTGTCACTGACACCGATTTAAAATCTGAAAAAGAACAACCCAATTACACAAGCAGACGCAGTGTGATTCACAAACCGACTTGGAATACCTGTTATTGCTCTCCAAGTGAAGAGGAATGGTGACATACAGACCGACTTGGAATACCTGTTATTGCTCTCCAAGTGAAGAGGAATGGTGACATACAGACCGACTTGGAATACCTGTTATTGCTCTCCAAGTGAAGAGGAATGGTGACATACAGACCGACTTGGAATACCTGTTATTGCTCTCCAAGTGAAGAGGAATGGTGACATACAGACCGACTTGGAATACCAGTTATTGCTCTCCAAGTGAAGAGGAATGGTGACATTTCGGTCAGTGTGTATTATTTCCTGACAAGTTTCCTGCTGAAAGACTTCTCGTGGCATGAATCTAAACCAGGTTAACATGCTCTGACCACGGAACTCTTCGTGAGGAAAATTTAATCAAGAATAAAGTGTCCGTAAGCGGAACATGGATTCAAATAGCTCCAAATGCGCCTTACTGTCAGAAATGCAATAACACCGACATTTCTGCAAAACATGAAAGTCGGGCTCGTCTGATTGATAAAGACATTTCAAAATGTCGGTCTGCAAAACAAAAACAATACTTTCTGACACGCATTCCTTCCATTCACTACTCTCAGAATGTAATCAGTTGTTTTTAAAAGCATTCTGTCTTTCAGGTTTGAAACACTGCTTTACTCATTCGTGCTACCTGCGCTCTATCGCAGACAGGAAACAGTTTTTTCCCGTTACTGCCACACATAATTGTTAAATAGTATCAGTCATGGCTATCAGCGCTCACATATATATCTGAATGTATCCATATTCTTAAATCACCTCTTCTGTGGGATAGATTGAGATGTGCACTCTATCAAATGGCACGGGAGTTTGGGTGTAGGGGTGGGAGTGGGGGTGGGGTGGATAGATGGGTGGGTGTTGAGACTGACGAAAGCCCTTGTCCAGCAACCGCTAACTAAATAACTACTAGCATGGATGTTAATGAGGTTTATAAATGCAAGACTGTTCCTTGGTAATATTTGCAGTTGACTACTCTTCATTTACGTATGATCACCTACCGTTTCTTGTAAACATTTGTCAATTACAGCAACAAAAATGTCGACGCTCAAAACTGTTCGATCCCGCTGTTGTTTCGAACGTAGCCCTTTTCTCGGCTCAACAAAATAATTCATCTGGTTAATTTGGTTGAAGAACTTGGCGGGTTGAGACTCGGAAGAGCTGTTCAGGTCTTGTTTAGAGATGGTCGAAGGAACGGCATGATAGCTTTGCAAAAACAGTGCTCCAGAGCATCATCGAGAGAGGAATACTGAATGAACAACGTCAAACATTTGACCGACATGGACGTCCCCACCCTTCTCTATGCATCCCAAGACCGAAATAAAAGGAGGACCATCTGCAGCATCCAGCCTGGCACCCCAACGGTCGTTCCGACCAGGAGCTGAGGGAGTGCGTGAGTGAAGGAACAACACTTTGCTATGGGGAAACTGAGGGGCGCCAGGAGAAGCATGTACACAGGCAGACCAGAACTGGCAAAGACGCTGGATGCGACAGAGATTCCCGCCTCACCTTGCCTTGCCTCTGGTCAGTCGCCCTTGCAACAAGACCGCTGTCCTGTGGGCAAACCTCGCGGTGCTACAGGAGCTTTCGATTGAGCTTGGCACTTAAAATTCTACAGCTGTTCACTGCCATAGCTGGTCCTGCGGCCGCTGTTTGGTGGAAGAAGCTCAAACATCTCCATGTTCTTCACGCCACGGCAGATGCTAAACACGTCTTGGAACTGCTACAGTCCTGCTTTGGGCTTCTGCTCCAGCGCGGCGTTTTTGACCAGTCTCTGGTGTTTGCATACGATGTTGACTTGCAGGGACACTCTATTGCCACCAGCGAGCACAGAGTCCAGCCATACACTGTGCGGTGTTGGGACAACAGACATGTGCACAGGTTGTGCTGTTGATCATGGTCAGGGTCATGCCTCGTCAGCTCATTGACAACCAACACCCGAGCTTGGGAACTTAGGTGCGTGCTTGCAGGTGGCTGACGATGATCTTTTCCTAGATATTTTAAACCATGACAAACCCTTTTCGTTTCTTGTTGTGACTTGGTTGACCCAGTGTGACCAAATGGATGGATGGAGTTTTACGGCCAATCAGCCTTTGTGGGTTATGTAAGGCCATCGAGTGCGAATATCACGAGAATAGTTCAGAGTATGCGCAAATCAAGTCACAATGTCTCTTTTTATTCGCCTCTTACGAATCGCGTAGGGAGACGCGGTGGGTCTATTCTTGCCCCCATCCCAAAGGGGGTTAGTGTGACCAAAGTTGGTTGCCGTTTTACGCCTGGTCAGTCGTGGATTTACTTTGACCAGTCTCTGCAGGGTCTCATCGTCGAAATGGCGGGGGCGTTCCGACCGGATCATTTCCTCAAGGTCAAGGTTGCCGCGCTTGAGAAGTTGAAACAATTGTCATGTGGGATATTTCTGTGTGACAACACTCC
>JAWQFJ010002284.1:108662-114994 GCA_034096865.1 Theodoxus fluviatilis
CTCCATGTACTGGTACTGGTGCTGGCCATAGAAGACGCCATGATGTTTGCCCAGTCCGTCTCGTTTTCGATTTCAAAATGGCCGCTGCGTGAATAACGTCTATAGACCATGCACCGGATGGCCATGTTTCTGGTTAGGATGTATGGCTGAGGGAACATTCGTTGCACTACATATTCCTGTGTGTGTTTGTGTGTGTGTGTGTGTGTGTGTGTGTGTGCTTTTGTGTGTGTGTGTGATCGCGCGCGCGCGTGTGCGTGAGTGCGTGTGTGTGTGTATGTGTGCGTGCGTGTATGTGTGTGTGTGTGTGTGTGTGTCGGTTTGAAGATGTGTGTGTGTATGCGCATACGTGAGCGAGTTTGTGAGTGTGTGTGTGTGTGTGTGTGTGTGTGTGTGTGTGTGCGTGTGTGTGTAAGTGTGTGTGTGTGTGTGTGTGTGTGTGAGTGTGTGTCTGTGTTTGCGCGAGCGCGTACGTGTCCTTATGCGTCCGCTAATGTGTGTGTGTGTTGTGTTTGTGTGTCTATATGTATGTGTGTGTGTGTGTGTGTGTGTGTGTGTGTGTGTGTGTGTGTGAGTGAGTGTGTGTCTGTGTTTGCGCGCGCGCGTGCGTGTCCTTATGCGTCCGCTAATGGGTGTGTTTGTGTGTCTATATGTATGTGTGTGTGTGACTGTGTGTGTGTGTGGTTGTGTGTGTGTGTTTGTGTGTGTGTGTGTGTGTGTGTGTGTGTGTGTGTGTGTGTGTGTGTGTGTGTGTGAGTGTTTGAATACGCGCATGTGTGCTTCTGTGGCTGTGAATGTGTGTTTGTGTTGTGTACGTGGGTCTATATGTATGTGTGTGTTTGTGTTTGTGTGTGTGTCCGTATCTGTGTCTCCACTCGAGTCACAGACTTACAGCGCACATGTCAACTGCAATGCAGAGATGTTTCGAGTGGTCTGTATGCAATGGCTGCCACTTCCTGAAGCGAGACACATGAACTTTTCATTGGAGCATGCACGAAAAAAGCTGACGCAAATCAATGAAGAACGTCATTTAGGCCGCTTTGTGAATCGAGGAAAATCTCAACATCGCTAAAATGAACCCCCACCCCATACCCTACCCCCCCCCCCCCTCCACCCCATTCCCAACACACACCCTATCAGAGCAAATCCTGCTGTGTCTTGATTTGACCGAGATGCCAAAGCACCTAAGTTTGGGACGACTTGTCGCAAATGGTTTAAGGATTCAGAGGGATGTGGATCCACTTGCCCATCGCATCTTGTCTTTGACCCTAACTACCCCGGAAGACCTAGGCGATCCCACGTACGAGGAAAAAGGGAGTTCATGATCCAATCATCTAACTCCAGGAAGTGTCTCTATTATCATCTATGAGCACAGAGAACACCCAACAGCCAACCCTCGTGGAAAAATCGAGTAGCGATACTCGCCAGGTCTTGATGTACTTTTATTTTAAAGCTTTTGATATCAGATCTGTATTGCCAATATATTTCCCGATGGCGTGATTTCTCATTTACTCCAGAGCTAACTTTTACTAAAACGTTTTCTTGTTTCCCTTCGCTACTGCAAAGTGACACTGCTTTTATGAGTGACAGTTAAAAAGAAAAAAGAAAAAACAGGGAATCGTGACTTCATGGGAACACGTCCAGATCAATTCTTCCTAGTGGAACCTGACAGCTCGTTCCTCTCACGTCTCTATTGCTGCATCATCATCTGACGTCATCCATTGCGAGATCGTCACGCTGGGACATTGTTTCCCCTTTTTGGCTTCGTCCACCACCAAGCACGCCTGGCTACAAAGTGGAAACTGAATGCCGGTCTACCTGATTGCTGGGCGTGTATTAGCCCCAAGTAGACAGCGCAAATTCTCTCCGTGGTTGCTGGGGAAGTCGGTGTTTGCAGAGTAGCGTCCCCTGGGTGAACCAGCGGCCATTAATAAGAGTTCGCGGCGCGCGGAGAATTGGGAGGGATGGCTGGTTTGTCCCGCCTCGCACCCTGTCTATTCGTCTAAGCCTCATTTCTCTCCATCGCCCTCCCCCGCTGCTGTGGTTGGGACCACTTTAACAGCCTTGTTTGGGAAAATCATGATATGATATATATCCAGTGCAACGCTCAGACGCCTGTCTATCTTTGCAACGAAAGTGGTGAGATTCCAATAGTCTTAGCATGCAGTGTATCAAAAGCGAAGGAAGACCTACGGGTTAGTCTAGCTCTCTTTGTAGATGACTGTACTTTTGCGACGTTCTTCTTGTATTCCCTCGATTGAACGTCCCAAAGTACTGCGTTCTCCTCGATACACCATATTAATTGTCGTTTCATTTCGTCAGTTCCATAACCAGGGTAAAACGGAAATGTATGTATTTCATTCTCTCGCTAGCTGCGATAAGACAAGCAGTTTAACGCTCTGCGAATTTGTTAAATACAAAGTGAAAGCCACGAAAAAAATATATCACGTATCTCTCTAGCATGCGCCCACTGCTTCATTTCTTGACTCCTCCTATTCTTATTTGGGCATTAAATTACTCCGTAAAACTTTTTGTACATTCAACGGGTCCATATTTCAATTTTATAAAATCAGTTTGACGGAAGGATGGATGAGTGAACTGATGGTAAGATAATGCAGCAGTTAGAA
This sequence comes from Theodoxus fluviatilis, assembly GCA_034096865.1. NCBI lineage: Eukaryota > Metazoa > Mollusca > Gastropoda > Cycloneritida > Neritidae > Theodoxus > Theodoxus fluviatilis. Next base: position 111,287 of record JAWQFJ010002284.1, read on the forward strand.
AAATGGACGAACACACCGACGGACAAACAGACGAAGAGATCGAATGACGGATAGACGGACGGCTTGCCGACCAAACGAATGGGTAGACACGTACTAGACGACAGTCAACGGGGCTCCGAGCACTTGTTTATTTCTGTCAGTGATAAATTCTCGAATCACATCGCCTTCCCCACCAAGGAGTAAAACTGACTCCCCGTGAGGGGTGAGGTGGTAGGTAACCTGAAAGAAAGCAGTGGAGTGTTTCTCGGAGCCTGAATGCACACTCTTAGGCAGTAGAGATAGTGCTGGGGTGACAAGGAGAATTGTCATTTGATTGGAAAGTCGGAAAATAAATCAATCGTCTTAAATCTTAAAATAAAGATTTATGTAGATATCAGTCGATCATTCTAATCACGACAGAATACCACGTGACAATGGTCAAACAAGGTATGAAGTCAGCCTTTCGTCATGCGACTGACAAAACCTCTTGGAAAATGACTGTATCTCAATAACAGTGCATCCGGACCAAAAACTCCCTGAGAAGTTTATCGCATAATTTCAGTCGCGTACCCGGATGTACAGCGCGTGGAGAGCCACCTAGCGGCCTCTAATGGGGGGAAAGCGCTCGTGGAGCTTGGCTGGGATTGCGTTTGGCGTGCTGGCGTTGCTGTCTTCGTTCCTGATGTCTTCTCTTGCGTCCGTGTCTGGCTTAATGGTCTCCATGGGAGCGGGAGTCGCGCTTGATCGCTCGCTAACGCGTCTGCGGTCTGATCCCGCCTTCCCCCGAGGGGCGTTTGGCAAGACTGCCCCGGTCTCCAAGTGCCCCCTGGCGTCACTCGCTACGCCCTGAAGCCAGCTCGCAAAGCGTCGGTGGTGAGTTGGTGCAACCCCCGCACTCTCAGAGAGAATCTGAGCGAGAGTTTGGAAAACTTTGGCTGTCGAGGGCGGGTGAAGGTTCTTGGGTGACTGTTCAAACTAGAGATATTTGTTGGACGTAGCGAGATCGTTGTCGAACGATGACGTTTCCTCTTCTTCTGAGAAGCTGACATTGTTGTTACAAATTTTGTGATGATAATGTGAATCAGAAGTAAAAGTCACTAATCATATATTGTACACTTCTTTTTTGTTGTTGCGAAGTAAGTACAGCAGAAAAGGGATGCATCATTCACATGCTCAAATCACCATCATCATTATCATTATCATCATTGTCATCATCATCAAAGTCACCATCATTATAATGACAGTTCAAATCATCAACAAAGTCACTTTCACTGTTCTGAACCCCCAGACTTATTGACTTTATATACGTAGATATCCTGTCCCGTCCATTTAGTCACCCCGATATGGCTCAGACATTGCCAGAAGTGGATGTTGGTCCAGCAGTGTGGTTGTTATGAATTAAATACAGACAGAAATTAAGAAAGAACTAGAGAGCACTCTGAGAGCGCAAACTTCCGCCAAGGACGCAACAATTTATCTTCCATGACCTGTACTGGTTACAGTTTAACATACAGAGCCCAAACCCTGTGTGAGACAGACAGGAAAAATGTAGGACCACAGGCGGGGACTGAACCCGCGACCTTTCGATTAGTGCCCGAAATGCTCTACCAGCTGAGCTACCAAGGTCCGTATTGACTTCTCCTGTCTACACTGCCCTGTATCAGCGGCTGCTCTAGCGGTCTTACATGCCAATGTTTAGTTTTGCTAGTCTTTCCCAGCTGCCATAGGTCTTTCCCCTTGTCACGCAGTCTACCCTGAGAGGTCTGCTGGAGGTCTCTGAGTGCAGACCGCATACACCGGCATCACCAATAGTTTGACGTTATCAACTTCGTGGTTTGCGATAACATTTCTCTTTGGGGTCGTATTTCCAAAACGAGATAACGGATAACCTCTAATTTGTTTCTTGGGTGAAACCCTAATCTTCAACTAAATAGGATCCGTTTTGATCTTTTTAAATTATTTTGCTAACTAATTAACGAAGCAAGGGTTAAACCTACTTCCTAGGCTGGGGTAATAAAGACGGAAATTAAGATAGGGAGAAATTAAGAAGGAAAGATCGAAATTAAGAAAAAATTAAGAAAGAAAGAAAGATAGGAAGGAAGAAAGTAAGGAAGAAAGAAAGAAAGAAAGAAAGAAAGAAAGAAACAAAGAAAGAAACAAAGAAAGAAAATAAGAAAGAAACAAAGAAACAAAGAAAGGAAGGAAGGAAAAAAGATAGGACGAAAGAAGATAGGAGGAAAGAAAGAAAGAAAAGAAAAGATAAAAGAATGAAAGATAGAAAGAAAGAAAGAAAAAAGGAAAGGTAGGAAGATAGAAAAAAGGGACGTTCTATCATGGGTGCCAAATTTTGTACTGCACACCGTCACGTAAGATGAGCAACCTCCAACAGTCTGCTGACCACTCAGGTAAATTTCACATCAATTGGCAATGCTCCATTATGCGTCTCTGTCCGAGAGGCTCGGATAACACAACACACACACACACACACACACATTTACACATACACACATGCGCGCGCACAAACACTCATGCACACCCTCAGGCACAAGCACGCAAACACACATGCTCATACTCACGCACACGGGGAAAGAGAGAGGGAGAGAGAAGGAAGAACAACAAAATCCATTTGTCTTGGCCAGCGGCCCAGTATAATGTAAAAGCGGAAAATTCAATCATCTCGAAACAAATAATAATCTACCATATTGGCATTTGCAGTCTCCCTCTGTTTGAATGCACGAAACACATGTGTACGTAATTTTTTCACCTGTCTTTATCACTGGAGTAAAATAATGCCTTTTTCGATTCATTGTATGTTGTTCCATAACGAAAGTTGATAAATTTGTTTGGGTCAACAGCATAAGCAGGGCAGGGCAGGACAGCAGAATTTGTCCATCATCATGGACAGCCTCTCCATACAATGGACAGATGGACGATTTCTATACTTTGGTCGTATCTGTGCTCATATACAAACAAAGCCATTGACACAAAATCGAAATCTTTCTAAATATTTCCTTTTCTAAACAATCCAACTAGTGCTCTCTCTCTCTCTCTCTCTCTCTCTCTCTCTCTCTCTCTCTCTCTCTCTCTCCCCCCCCCCCCTCTCTCTCTCTCTCTCTCTCTCTCTCTCTCTTGTGATTAGTCTTAAATGCTCTGTGAACTATGTATAGACTCTCACTTCTGCTAACAGTGCAGTTCCAACTCTGTTGGTACGGATGTGTTTGGTCTTGGAACTCTCTAATAAATGCAGTATAGTGTGAAACTCTTTGTTGATCCAACACTAATTTGAAGTTCTATTTGTATATATCAGGATAATACTCTTAAATGTTGAAACCCGGTTGCCATGTCTCTCTGCTTCACAGAGCATCATTCTATACACTTTTTTAATCTTGTATAATCCATAGTCATTGTTTTCTTCTCGACTTTGATGAATTGCACAGATGCATTGATGCACTATGGATATCTTCAAATATCTCCATAGCTCATAGCGTTTGGTGTTCTGATAGGAACGTTCAGAAAACGCTTCAACATATCACGATGCACCTTTTCTATGTTTTCACATTTCTCAATTCCCCAGGTTATCGCTCCCAATTAATTTTTTTAGTGGTTTGAGAGAGAGAGAGAGAGAGAGAGAGAGAGAGAGAGAGAGAGAGAGAGAGAGTGAGAAAGTGAAAGAGAAAGTGAGAGAGAGAAAATGGGGGAGAGAAAATGAGAGAGAGAGAGAAAATGAGA
>JAWQFJ010002285.1:0-2500 GCA_034096865.1 Theodoxus fluviatilis
CCAAAACCTGGAGGTTCAGCGCCAGCGGTTTTTATCTAACAAAACTCTGACTTCGCACTAAATTTCATCAGGTTCTGTTGTCAACCTTTTGGTTTATTTTGGTGAATAACTAACTAACGAACGAAGGGTAAAACATAACGTCCATGGCGGAGGTAACTAATTAACAGATGGTAAAACATAACGTCCATGGCGGAGGTAACCAATTAACAGATGGTAAAACATAACGTCCATGGCGGAGGTAAGCAATGTAAGAGAGACGAATGGAGGAGAGCAAAGAGGTCACCTGGTTCACCGACGGCGGACGAGATGGAGGAGCGCTTGGAGTCGGTCTCGTCCCTTTTCCTGCCCAGGAACTCCATCTCCTTCTCCAGCGAGGGAGGCAACTCCTCCTTGTCGATGTCGGACATGAGTCGCCGTTCCTGACAGGACAGAAACACATTGCTCGAAATTTCCTTCTGTTTGTCAAGGGAACACATGAATATGGCCACTACTGGACGTGTGCCCGCCATGAATACAGAGTTGACGAAATATAAATGGCGTGAAGACGGTTTTTGGTAGGAATTCAGAGGTGCGCATTGTGCATGTGTTGTCAACTCTGCCCTTGCTGTAATTACTTTAAGGACTATCATCACCATTCAAACTGTTGCTGTTTCAGACCCTTTCTTTGAGGTTGTCTTGCCCATTCACTAAAAGGTAAAAGTAAAAACTGATTTTACTTTTGTATTGCGACTTCAAAGGCATTAATGGATGCTCAAACAGCATACTTTTTAACACTTGTTTGTAATTGCTACGACTTCTCTGTGAACTTAAATTAGGAGACAACATCAGATGGTCTATATATAAGTCAGTATGTGGATGATCTACCGCCCGTTTGTCAACATACTCAGACTCGAAGGTGAATTGCATGGCATCTATCTCCCGAGACATCCCTCTTGTTTCTGTCTCTTCATATAGTCATCATCACAATTCGCTCATTGATTTAATTTGCGGTATGTCTACCCAGCAACTGACTGCTTACTTCACAGGTGATGGTCACTACCCCCCTACCACCTTAATCTAAGAAATGTCTATCGGTCATTTTATAGCCACTTGATGGATCGGGTGGTCGATAGATAAGCAAAGCTATGTGTAATAAGGTGGTGGAGCTCATCCCAATGGAGGTATGGGGCCAAGTCCAGACAGGCAGAGTGCTGTCAATTGTCGCGTGGCATGGCGCAGGCTGGAGCTTTAGAGAGGCTCCACTCCCCTCTACTCCGTTAGCAGGACAAACTCGGTTCCTTCCGTGCATGTTTTTTATTCAGCCTGCAAAAGCATGGAGACTCATGGAGTCTGCCAGACTCACACGTCTGGTCTGCGCGACTCCCCCGTCCGGTCTGCCCCTCTCCCAGCACATCTAGTCCCTCTATACAGGATATACAAGCACGTGTCAAACTAAAGCCGGAAGAGCTTGCTTCCGAAATTCCCACGCTCCGAATAGCCAGAACAAGGAAGGACAGAGGAGATGGGCGACGCCCCGACGGCATGACGGTATTCCCATTCAAGAACGGCAAGTCACTTGTTTGGGACGCCACCTGCTCTGATTCTTTTGCGCCGTCTTCAATGACAGACTCTGCCATCGACCCAGGGCACGCCTGCCGGACCGCCGAAGGTTCGAAAAGGAGGAAGTACGCCTCTATCTCGGAACGGTACCACTTCGTCCCGTTCGCTGTTGAAACTACCGGAGTCGTCGGACCGGCAGCAACGGAACTTATCCGAGAGATCGGCCAGCGGATTGCACTGTCGACAGATGACCCGCGCCAGACACAGTTCCTGTTCCAGAGAATCTCGCTGGCAATCGCGAGGGGCAACGCGTTCGCGATCATGTCGTCGGCCAAGCGTGAGGCTTCCCGTGACCCAAAGCCGAGATGTTACCGGGGAGCGATCGTGCACAAGTCGTCAGACGCTGGTTTCACCAGCAGCTGAGAATCCATCCGCTCCAGCCCCGTCACAGGTCAACCGTCACCCAGCCGCCGCCAGACACAACAAACCCGGCGACATCTCGGGCCACGCGGGCAGCACGAGGACTCGCAGCAGGTCATCAACAAGGCTGGACCAGCACGAGCAAGCAGCACGGGTGCGAAGAAAGTAACTGACTGTTCGGTCTCGAGAATAACTCGATCAGCCTCTAAATTCGTGCGCGTTTAAGTCGCAAGACTGGATGTTAGTCTTGATCCTGTTCATGTACATACATTTACGTCCTTTTTTCATGTGTTGCGTCCTTGTAAACAGTGAATAAAGTTCATTTGGAAACTTAAAAAAAAAAAAGGAAGGAGAGAAATGAAGGCTGGAGGAAGACAAAGGTGACGTACCTAACAGAAAACCATCACCCCCAACATTCCTGGAGTGGACAGCTAACACCAACAAAAGTGGAGAAAGAATGACAGCAGAGTCAGCTTAGGGAGAGGAAGGGACTCCAGAGGCTGACGGACAGCTTGCAGGATATACAAATGTCATGATGCCC
>JAWQFJ010002285.1:10000-12500 GCA_034096865.1 Theodoxus fluviatilis
TTACTTTTATTTTTGTCTCTTTTCATTTGGACGCTCACGTGTACCCATCTGTAGGGCATGGGTGATGCAGGGGTGCGCAATTTATTTTGTGTTACATATGCACGTACAGTCGTGCTATTGATCACCCATGGCCTCCAGCGCGATATCCTAGGCGATGTTCAGATTATTGTATAAGCACAACATGCAATGGTTTCACTTTAATAAGGAACAACAAGTATCCATGGTGCGTGCGATGGATGTCGATCTGTGCTTGTTTGAAAACGTGTGCACTGAAAACGGGTTAAAAAAAAAAGAAATAGGAAGATTACTTTTTTAAGTGTGCTTATGATGTTTTGGTAGTTACCTCCGTTTACAGAGAACGGGTGATTTCTGCGGGTTCTAGCTCAATGAAATTCTCTCTGGCTAATGAAAATACAGTGTGCGCATAAATCGCAGTTTCCTCTTAAGAGGAGTCGGGTGGAGGGAGGAGGAGGAGGAGGGAAGAGAAGGGGCGGGGGTGAGAAGAGGGGGGAGGGGGGCTTTTAAAATGAGATTTGCAAGGTTTACGCAGTGATGATTCAGCTTTCTAAATCGATTAAGTTTTATTTTGCCCCATGAGGGTAAATTGCACTGTCTATCGACTTGAACGATTAAGCGGGTCAGCGAAACTGAGACTGTGAGAATGTACACTGTGCGTGACAAAAGTGATGTTTTGTTCACAATGGTCCCATAATTTACATTTCATTCAGTGCTTATGTTTCTAGAGAATATTGCACAGGGGATATGACACTTTTCAAAGTGCATCGATGAGGTGGCACAACGAGTTTTGCGTTTAGCCGTGCAGCTTCATGTCTATCAATACAACTGCAAGCATTGAGGAAAGAGCAAAGCCAGTCAATGCAGTCACATGCCTTTCTGTTTCAGTCACAGTTCAGATACATCAGGACACAGTTTTCCAAAGAAGGCTTGAGTGCACTGGATAAGGAGCATCAGTCAATATAACATGCAACTAGATATCACATTACACTTTTATACCAGATGTAGGATTCTGTCATGTGAGTTTCTACAGGTAATACCTGCAATATTTTGCTAGCATCAACCACACACGCAAATATGTGAACGTTCGTTATGAGCCATGAGAAATATAAATAACCCATGCAGAAGAATTCTTGCTAAATATAATTACAAATAAATAATGACTGTCTCACAAGAATCAAATATGGCTATAGAACACTGAAAGTTGATACATTGTTTACACCTAAAGTATATAAATCCTCGATGACATTGACGAAGGGGAGGTAATTTTTTTTTAATGACAACATTCTGGCAGGTGCCTTGCAAAAATGCAAACCACATTCAACGAAAAGATCACATTAAAATATCGGAGAGCACATGTCTTGCTACAAGAAATACATTTGAAATGTATAGAACAATGCAGTCTTCTGTAGACAGATTAACGTTACTGTAACACATAGAACGAGGAGAAGATGCAAAACCGAAAAACTTGGTGACAAGTCAAAACTTGCCGTGAAGTACTCCAATAAATGCTTTCTATCAGATCTATTTCACTCAAAAAGAAAAAAAAAACTCCATTCAAAAGAAGCATGCAAAATATGTCCAGCACTACATCAACCGTCCGGCACCATTTCACACCACAACCACCAGCAGACGAAACGAAGCACAAGATCGCATGTACACGGGCAGGCAGGCAGGCACTCTGGAAAATCAGGATACAGCTCCGAGACGGTGATGAGACGCTTGGGCGTCTCGTAGGCGTCTTGCACATGCAGTACGTTTTTGTGGTTGAGCAGACGCAGGGACTCCAGCTCGCACTTGAAGAAGTCCTTGTCCGCCTCACTGCGCACGCGCACAAACTTGCCCACGAACTCGTGTCCCGTGCTCTTCTCGATCAGGCGCCTCACCACGCCATGGCGTCCCCTGGAAGACAGTAAAGTAACCGTGATGTGTGTAAAATGTATGCAGAGTGTCTTTGTAATGTATGTAGATGTATGTATATGTATGCGAATGTATGTAGAGTGTATGAAAAGGTATTTTAAATGTATGTGAAATATATGTAAAATGTCTGTATGATATATGTACAATGCAGTAAATGCATGTAAAAGATATGTGAAATATATGTACAATGTATGTAATTGTATGGAAAATGTGTGTCAAATATCTGTAAACTGTAGTAAATGCATGTAAAATGTGTGCAGACTTATGTAAATGTATGTAAAATACTTATAAATGTATGTAATGTACGTAAGTTATATGCTACTTGTAATATATGTATGTAAAATGATGTAATATGTATATAAAATGGAAGACCGTGATGAAATCATGATGTATGTAATATGTATGTAAATGTCTGTAACACTAATGTGGAATGTATGCAAAATGTGGTAAAATATACGTAAAATGCCTTTAAAACGTCTGACCCCTGGAAGATGGTAAATTGATCATGTTGCATGCAACGTGTATGTAAATCTATATAGAATGTATTTTCCCTGGAGGAAAATAA
>JAWQFJ010002285.1:17500-25000 GCA_034096865.1 Theodoxus fluviatilis
CCGCCATGAGCAAGTTGATGACTTTGCTGGCAGTGCCGTGCTCGTTCTCAGCGTAGGCCTTGTACTCGCCCACGTCGTCCCAAGTCATGCTCTCAAACTCGAGCACCACCTGGCCTGTGGGCGTTATGTAGGAGTCGTAGCGTTCCCCAATGTCCACCTTCTCTCCCTGCAAGGCAACACAGAGAGTGTCTTCTGGGGCCTCGAAGAGAGTTTAGTGCAGCAGCAATCAATCTGTGTTTTGTTGTGGACCCAGTGATGTAAAGAGTTGCCTCGGAAAGAAGCATAAGTAAGCTATTGTGAAATTGTTTTTTGGGGTCATGCATTCACTGCCTCGATAATGTTTCTAACGGTCTTAGTGGAGATGGGACACTTATCATGTCAACTTCTCACTGTCTTCAGTACGCTCTTCAATCATTCTCAAGCAAAAAGTATGTAGTCCAGCATACAATGACTAAACTTATTATGTTTCGGCTACCAGAGTCTTATAATCATATATCTGAAAAGTACAATTATTGTTATCAAGTCAAGTACTCAGCTTTCTCTGTATGGAAAACTGGTAATCAAATAACGGTAATTAGACATTGTTAACCACTCGTTTCCTTAGGAAGCCCGCTACGATACTGCAAAGGGCAGTCCCAGACTTATCAAGAAACAGCTCACCCTGCACAGAAGTTGTCCTCCCCATGCTCTGCGTCCTCTACTTACTCACCTTGACATACCAGCTGACTCGAGGGGGTGGGTAGCCCTTCACGCGGAGGGAAATTTTGACAGGCTGGCCCTCGGCACCGTACAGACTGTCTGAGCTGACAGCAAGGAACTCGGGCTCTGAGGCTGTTGGCGAAGAAAGGGGTTTTGCAAGGCATCGTCGCAAACGAGCCTCAAACTACAAGTGGCTCTAGTTGGGCAATACGTATTGCTACATGAAGAAAACAATTTGGTCGAGCCGTTTCATCAGTCCTTGCGTTCTGTTCCCTAGTAAGTTCTGTGGATGGATTTTGCATCAGTCATTTATAAAATAAATCCAAAACTACACAGTTTGGTGGTTAAAGGCAGCAAAAAAGCTTCTGGTCTGCTTCGCTCTAAGATTAATTGCGTTCTTACGTTTCATTCCAAATGTTCATTGACTGAAACTGGCTCGACTAAAATGTGTTACTGAGTCTGGAAAACAATATGCATTCCTTCTCTTTTACCTCTCTCTTCCATTTTTCGCTTAGAACAATTGCATGTTGTGTATTGAACACATCATATGTCATTCCATTTGTCCGTCTGCACATGGATGTTTCCTCAGCTATCTTTCATTTATTTATCCATTCATCCACCCACCTGCCCATCCACCCACCCATCCATCCATTTATTCAGATATCCATCTGTACATCCACACATCATCCATCCATCCGTCAAGTAATTCATGCACCCATATCTTCACCCATCTGCTCATCCATTCATCCATCCATCCATCCATTTGCCTATCCACATCCGTCCATGTGTGGTCAAACCATACACAGTCAGGAAGGCGGACACTAGGAGGTCAAAGAAAGGCAATCCCAAGCGATAAAGAAACAACCAAAACCAGCACTGGGAACAACAACGTGGCACAACTTGTCGGCTGGTTTCTGGCGTTAATGGACAAATGAAGGCGACACCAAATGATTAAAAAAACAGCTAAATCAGCACAGGGAACAACAACAACAACAACAACAACAGCAAAGCACGGGTTAACGGCTGGTTTTCCACTGTGAAAAGGTAAAGAAAGGTGACACTGAGCTAGGAAGAAACTGCTAAATCAGCATAGGGAACAACATCAACAGCAAAGCACAGGTTAAAGGCTGGTTTTCCACTGTGAACAGATAAAGAAAGGCGACACCCAGAGAAGAAGAAACTGCCAAACCGGTGCAGATAGCAATTACAACAACAGGTCACAGGTCACGGGTCACAGGTATCAACTCACGGCTGGTTTCTGGCGTGTGTCCAATTAGCTCCTCCTGGTCTCTCTCTTTCTCCATGCTCCTCTCCACAGAGGCGAAGCGCTGCAGCAGTCTGCGGGGAGTCATGCTGCGGTCACGTGACGCCGAGCGCCTTGGCTCAGGCTTGGGCTCTTCTGCAACAACACCGAAAAGGACAGTCTTCAGTGACTCTGGAGAGTCAGAGTTACTTTCTGCGCATGCTCGGCTAAACTGGAAAGTGTGTGTGTGTGTGTGTGTATGTGTGTGTGTATGTTTGTGTGTATGTATGTGTGTGTATGTGTGTGTGTGCGTATGTTGTGTGTACGGAAGATCTCCAATTCACCCCTGCCTGTCAACAAAAAGATAGATGCTGTGAACGTCATCTCATCGTCTAGATTGAACTTCTACTATAGCAACATGTGGTTCCCAGAAAAACTGCTGAAGGAGATGGAGGACGAGATTGTTGAATTCGTGCGTCACCAGCTCAAACTCAACTCCTCTTCCACAAGATGCCAGGTTTTCACGCCAAGGAAGGAGGATGGATTAGCCCTGGTAAAACTAAGAATCATATACCATGCTAAAAAGGTATCATTCTTCTTGCCTGCCCTGAATTCTGACGACGAGCAAGTGAGGAACAGCAAGGAACAGGCTTCACTTTCACATGGGAAAGAGGAAGGTAACACCCGCAACAGCCGATGACGAGAACTTTACAGGCTACAAGATTGATGAAAAGAAAATGCTCGAAAAGAAGAATAAAGTCAACTGGCCTCGATCTAGCTTCACCGAACTTTATGAGCTCTGCCTGCGTTTGGGAATCTGTTTTGAATATGAAGCAGAGAGAGACACATTTGCTGCGGTGATCCGGGCAGATGATGATGATTGCATTTTCCTGCGCTTCACAGACCCATCAGTTCTCTACAACGCGCTGAAGAAGAAAGAGATTGAGCGAGATCTCGATTACTGGCGCCATCTACAGCAGCAGGGGTGTCTGCTACGTGAAGCATTTCCTGCAGCTGGTATGGCGTGCTCCTACTCCCACCTGACCAACAGCAACATCAGCGATCAGCTCACCAAATTCATCACCAAGGGGAGGCTACAGCTTTTAGAAACAAAGGCAGTGAACAACACATATTGTTCACACTCTTACCCCAGATCATGTTCACTGTGTGGTTTCCGCTCAGATACAAACCCTCACGCGCTGAACGGATGTCACAAACTGAAGGGTTTGTATATTGAAAGGCACGATAGGTGTGTAAATCTTGTAAGGCAGGAGCTGGAGAAGGCTGTGTGGACAGAGTTTTGTCAGGTCTATGAGAACCGGCGAGTCGCTATAGAGGGCTCGGAAGTGATAGGTCCATGCAAACCTGATCTGTGCGTGCTAGATCATCTCGACTCCATAGCCTTCATAATTGAAATTGCCAACCCTTTTGATACTTTTGTGGATAAATGCTATCAGCATACATTCCAGAAATACATGCCTTTGTGTCTCACACTCAATGAAGCGGGTTTTACACGAGAGTTGTGGTGCTGGTTATTGGATCTCTGGGCACTGTGCACAGGCGATTCACAAAAGGTCTTGTGATGCTGGGTTTGTCCAGTCATCAGGCTAAAAACCTGGCGAAATTTCTCAGCTTATCAGTCATGATAGGTTCAAGACGTGCCTGGGCAAGAAAAAACTTTTTGTTGGATAGAACTGGGGGAGAACAAGGGCAGCAGAATAGTGTATAGCCCTGAGCCTATCTATCGTTGCGCGTGATGGCATTGTAGTTCTGTGACAGAGCTAAGAAGGAACGCAGAACTCTGTTGCATGGCTGATGTATTTGCAGTTTTGTCAATAATTTGTACAATTTTTCTGCAATAAAGTGATTTGTATGTGTGTGTATGTGTGTATATGTGTGTGTATGTGTGTATGTGTGTATGTGCGCGTATGTGTGTGTGTGTATGTGTGTATGTGCGTGTATGTGTGTATATGTGTGTGTATGTGTGCGTATGTGTGGGTGTGCGTATGTGTGTATATGTGAGTGTATGTGTGCGTATGTGTGTATGTGCGTGCATATGTGTGTGCGTATGTGTATGTGTGTATGTGTGTATGTGTGTGTATGTGTGTATACGTATGTATGTGTCAGTGTGTGTATGTGTCAGTGTGCGTCATGTAGTGGCAGAAAGGTATGTTGAGTCAAGGTATGTTGAAGCTGAATGTTGAAAGCGCGCCTTGAATCCTCGGTTGTCAAGCCGGCATTGAGTCGACAAGGAAGACGACTGTACGTGATACATTGGTTATTAACTAATCTCATGACCCGTTTTTACGAACCGAGCCTTATCTCCACACACGTTCTTAAAAATTCCTAAAAATCAATGATACAATTCTTTATTTAAAATGCGGTATGCTTCTTATCTACACACACACACATACACACACACACATATATATATATATATATATATATATATATATATATATATATATGTGTGTGTGTGTGTGTGTGTGTAGATAAGAAGCATAACGCATTTATATATATATATATATTTTTTCTTTCCTGTACATAATAGCACACGCTTTTAAAATTGTATTGCATTGTGTTGTATTGTATTGTCTTGTGTTGTATTGTATTGTAATGCATTGTATTGCATTGTATTGTATTGTGTTGTATTGTACTGTATCGTTTGATACTGTGTTGTGTTGTTTTGAATTGTATTGTATTGTATTATATTGTATTGCATTGTATTGCATTGCATTGCATTGTATTGTATTGTATTGTATTGTATTGTATGGTATCGTTATCATATCTTCACTGCTGCAAGCTTTTGTCCTAATTGTAGCATTAATCAAGGTAAATAAACGCTTTTAAAGCACCAACCCTAGCCAGAATTGGTATAGAAACGCTCCTAAATCGCCTGTTTTAAACAACCATTTTCTCCTTCTCCACGAGAGATAAACGCTTTCATTCATATATCCCATGCGAGCCTGTCTACTCATTAGCGAGATTTGTGGGGTTTCATCCGTGGCTAGATTGGACAGAACTTATGTGTAAATCTTGCGTAGAACTTTCAAATATTATTATGTCATGCTGTTTTAATGTTGATTCCGGAGAAAAACGAGTCTTCAATAGCTTAAAATCCGATTTTATTGCAGTTTTCAGCATTGGTCTTATGACTGGAAAGAGCATTCAAAGCATCTTCAAAACCACGCGGTCAGTTAATAACTCAAAATCCAGCCAAAGGTGGCGATGAGGCTCTAAAGTTATGACAGGGCTCATTTCTTACTCCTCAATGTTGCTCTCCCTCAGATGAAAGTGAACCGAAATGACTGCATGGAATAAATGACACAGAGGATGATTTGAAGTAGACGAAGACGAAGACAGATGAAGCCCAGAAAACTGTCACACATATTTTTGACCGAAAAGGGGACCGCTATGCACGAGTTATTGTTTCTATTTAGGCAAAGACTGAATAAACAAATCTTGTTGTCTACATGGGACGTTGTAAGCGACCTCCTCGAATCGGATTTAGTACATGTGCAATATGCAGATGGGGACCGATGCCGTTGCTACTACTGCTTTTGCCACTGCTGCCTGTGCTGGTCCTGCTGCTCAAGAAGAAGAAGGAGAAGGAGAAGGAGAAGGAGAAGGAGAAGAAGGAGAAGGAGGAGGAGGAGGAGGAGGAGGAGGAGGAGGAGGAGGAGGAGGAGGAGGAGGAGGAGGAGGAGGAGGAGGAGGAGGAGGAGGAGATAAGGATCATAGCGATGATCATTAAAAAGGTGTTGATGATGTTGATGATGATGACGACGACAACAACGATGACGACCACATTGACGACGACGATGACGACGACGATGACGACGATGATTTGAAATTTCTATGTGGAAACATGGCTTATTGCTCCACTCACCTCGAACGCGAAGTAGGGAGGCAGGCAGAGTGGGCTCGCTACGACCGAACTCGTTTTCGGCACGGATGCGGAACATGTAGTCCTGCTCAGGTCGAAGGTCACTGACGAGGTACTTGGTGTCCTTGACCTTGTCAGCTAACAGTGCCCACAGATAGCCAGGCGGCTCTTTCACCTGCACAAACAGGTGTGCAGCCATTCAAAGTAAGTAAGGAAGTAAGTGTCAGAGTGCAAAATTCTCAACAAAATGTACACACCTTTACATATTGGGTCAGTTGGGTGGTTTGCATTCAAGAGTCTATCAGTATCTTAGGCTATATCAGGTCGCAGGCTTACATTTCTTAAAATCTAGTTTATATGATCATAATGATAACAATATGATTTTCTTTTAAGCAATGACAAAGAAAAGGTTATAGGATGCAAAGTCTGACAGCTTTGTGACGTAGGTTTTAGGTTACAATGTTCAACACGCAATGCAAACGACTTGATAAAGTAGGCGATGAGCAGTGTAGCTTATTACAGACTGCTAAGCGGATTTGAGCCCCAGATGTATGTGACAAGCCGCTTTATACAACCGATACCTTTTACCTTGTAAAAACCCTCTTAGTGTAGATTTTAGCTTGCAAAGCTAGCTATGCAATAAGCACACACACTTGCGCATAGTAGGTGCCTGTGTGCATAACTCAAGACACAATGTACACACCTCTACAGAGTAGATGACACTATGTAAAGACAGACACTTCTACAGAACAGGTGACAGTATTCAATGACCTCCACACCTCCACAGAGTAGATGACACTATGTAAAGACAGACACTTCTACAGAACAGGTGACAGTATTCAATGACCTACACACCTCCACAGAGTAGATGACACTATGTAAAGACAGACACTTCTACAGAACAGGTGACAGTATTCAATGACCTACACACCTCCACAGAGTAGATGACACTATGTAAAGACAGACACTTCTACAGAACAGGTGACAGTATTCAATGACCTACACACCTCCACAGAGTAGGTGACACTATGTAAAGACAGACACTTCTACAGAACAGGTGACAGTATTCAATGACCTACACACCTCCACAGAGTAGGTGATGGGCGTGGGCTTCATGTAGGAAGGCAGACGAGCTGGGTTCCAGGTGAGCGTCAGGGATTCATCCACCTGTCCGCTGATCAGAGGCCTGCCCTGGGGCACTCTGGGAGGAACTGGAGCATGGAACACCTTGTCAGTTTTCATTGCAAGCACGGACACATACATACTCACACTTACACATTCACACACTCAAACACACTTAAAAACACACACACACACACACACACACATATATATATATATATATATATATATATATGAATAATACAAACACACGCATACACACATACACACACGCCTAGACACACACACACACATACACACACGCCTAGACACACACACATACACACACACACACATATGCCTAGACACACACAATAGCAGTCAAATGCACATTCGACACACAGACAAAATGGCACACAAACAAGCAAGCACGTATTCGCACACATGGTCACATACACAAATGGAGAGAGGGAGAGAGAGAGAGAGAGAGAGAGAGAGAGAGAGAGAGAGAGAGAGAGAGAGAGAGAGAGACAGAGACAGAGAGACAGAGAGAGAGAGAGACAGAGAGACA